>MU664716.1:42104-55166 GCA_026770625.1 Nicotiana glauca
CCCCCCCCCCCACACAAACACACACACATATATATATATAATGTTCTACTTAAAACCACTGTTAATAACGAGGGATGGTACAGTTCCAGTAACAAGAAAATCTGAATCAGTCCATGAATCAAGATTGAAAACAGCAGAATGAAAAGAAATTAAAGGAGGAACAAAGTACTGACCAGACGGCTGCATTCATGTTGGGATAATATAATCTTGAAGAACTTTGGTTGAGTAATGTTAGTAGAAGAATTCCAAATGGAAGAGCCTTCACCACTACGCATCTGGCGCTTAGCTGCCATGACTGATCTTTGACAATTGAGCAAGAACGATACGTGAGGGACCAGAGTCGTAGCATATTATGCTCCTTAATGCGATCGATTAACCTAGAGATAGAGGAGGCGAAGTCATTACTAGTGTTTTGGCTTTTCTATATCCTAATAAAAGGTTCGGCTAACTTAAAAGATAAAAACAGTGTTTGCTATGTGAAGCGTAACTCACGAGGCAAAAGAGGAAAGACCCAAGTCGAGGGCCTAAATACTATTCTCTCCTAATTGACAAATTTATTTTTGGCGCACTCATTAAGAATCCATTTAATCAAGTTGTCAAAATCTGCTTATTTAGAAAATACCTTTTTTTTAATTACTTTTATCAAAAGTAATTTTGAAAAAAAATAATTTGTATTTGACCAATTCATTTAATAAATACTTTTTGCGACATTTGGTAAATAAATTGTGTTTCGCCTATCTTTCTAAAAAGTACTTTTATGTGTCAAATTATCAAAAAGGATAGTACCAAAATCATATAATTCTTTTAAAAAAATAAACTTAAATATTTATTGTAACAAACTTTATTATTTTTTATGTAATTTAATTAAAATATAAAATATAAAGTAAACAAACATATTAAAGATTTAAATTAATTTTACATATATAGTTATACCAAAGCATATATTATTATCTATTGTACTTACTTATTGTTACATGATGATTGAATAATCAAAATACATCATTCAATATAAATTAGAAGTCTATTCCTTAAATTACTATATATTGATAGTCTACCATGAAATAAAAAGTAAAGCCACTTACACATGATAATATTTCTCAACAATTTCAGTTTTACGTCTATCACACAACGCCTCCATATTAGTAGAAGAATTGTGTTGCATTTCTAAAGGAATATCAGAAGGCTATCTCCTTCCTCAATTTCAGAAATAATGTCTTCATTAGCATAATAATTGAATGCATTATCGGTAGAAGAGTGCCATCGGATGAAATTATGTATAGCCATGGTAATTGTAACTAGATGATTCTGAATGTCAAACTAAGATGGGATTTAACGTAAAATAGAAATAATTTTAAATATATAAAAGTATTTTTTTTGTAAAACAATAGTTAAGTATGTTTAAATTTAAATTCAAAAAGGTAACTAATTTGGAAAGTTACAACACATTACACAAAGAACAAATCAAAAACAAAAAGAAAAGTCAATAAAGAAGTTGGAAAGTTACAATATAATTCATGTATATTATATCTTTAATTTTAAAAAAATTGTAAAAATTAGAAACTAAAATGAAAAGAAAAACTTACATTTATAAGTGATAATTTGAAAACTATAAATTTATAGTGAGAATAGTTTTGTCTTGAATACATTAATTTTTCACTTATGGTTCTGCTTCTTGGAAAAAACTAGAATTTTCTGTTTCTTCCTAAAAGCAGAAAAAATATTTCTTCTTCTGGCCAAAAGTACTTCTCTATATTGGCCAAACAACTTAAATTTTTTAAAAGTACTTTTTAGAGGAAAAAAGTACTTTTAGCCTCCCAGAAGCTTGGCCAAACAGGCTCTAAGTAAATGATAAATTCTAGGCAAAAATAGTTAATGTGACTAAACTACGTTTCATTAAATGTTGCACCATAGTTATAGTAGTACTTACTTGTCTTCTCAAATGTGAAGAGTAAATGACTTTTTAGGGATACGTACATAAGGCTAATTTTAGAAAAACAAATTGAATTTTTTCTTGATTATAAAATGGACACTTATTTTGGACCAAAATAAAAAAGTAAATTGGTCACTTATAGTGGACCGGAGGGAATAATAATTTTTTGGGCTCGAGAGTCCCAAAATAGATGAAAAAAGAGTTGAATATCATTTTATATATGAAATTTTACCTCCTATAGCAAAAGTTGATACCTTATTTGTTATAAATAAATATCCTTTTAAAAAATTATCTTCTATAGCTGCCTTTTATTTTTTATTGCAAAATATCTATTTATGGTCACTTCCTACCTTTAAGCCATTCAATAGAGTGAGCTGAACGAAGCCTATCATGAATGATCTTAACCTTGTCCAAGGCCTCCTGAACCAAATTCGTACCTAACAACCGAGCCACCCCCGGCTCAAACCATCCAACCAGGGATCGAGAACGTCTACCATATAAAGACCTATCTGGATGCTCGACTGGTAGCTGTTGTTGTAGGCAAACTCTGCTAATGGCAAGAACTAATCCCAAGACCTTCCAAAATCAATCACACACGCACAGAGCATATCCTCAAGAATCTGAATAGTGCGCTCGGACTGTTCGTCCGTCTGGGGTGAAATATTGTGCTCAACTCCACCCGAGTACCTAAATCATGCTGCACGGCCCTCCAGAACCACGATATAAACTGAGTACCTCTGTCTGAAATAATAGAAATTGGAATACCATGCAGACGGACGATCTCCTAGATATAAATCTCCGCCAACCGCTCCGACGAATAAGTGGTACACGCAGGAATAAAATGAGCGGACTTGGTCAGCCGATCCACAATGGCCCAAAAATGGCATCAAACTTCTTCAAGGTCTGTGGGAGTCTAGATACAAAGTCTATGGTGATGCACTCCTACTTCCACTCCGTAATCTCTATCTGCTGAAACAACCCACGCGGTCTCTGGTGCTCGTACTTCACTTGTTGACAGTTCAGGCATCTAGCTACATATCCAACTATATCCTTCTTCATCCGCCTCCACCAATAGTGCTGCCTCAAGTCCTGATACATCTTCACAACACCTGGATAGATAGAATATCGCGAACTATGGGCCTCTACTAAAATAAACTCTCGAAGCTCATCAACATTGGGCACACAAATACGGCCCTGCATCCTCAATACCCCCGTCATATCCGATGGTCACATCTCTGGCATCACCCCGTTGGACCTTGTCCTTAAGTACAAGCAAATGAGGGTCATCATACTGTCGCTCCCTGATACAATCAAATAGGGAAGACCGGGAAACCACACAGTCTAGAACCCGAATGGGCTCCGAAAGATCCAATCTCATAAACTGGCTGGCTAAGGCCTGAACATCCATCGCCATAGGCCTCTTTGAAGCTGGTAAATATGCCAAACTCTCCGTCCGACGACTCAAGGCATATACCGCCACATTGGCCTTGACCGAGCGATACATAATAGTAATATCATAATCCTTCAGCAACCCTAACCACCTCCTCTTAAGCATATTTATATCCTTTTGCTTGAACAAGTATTTCAAACTCCGATGGTCAGTATAGATCTCACAAGGCACACCGTACAAATAATGACGCCAGATCTTCAAGGCATGAACAATAGCAGCTAACTCAAGGTCGTAAATAGGGTAGTTCTTCTCATGTATCTTCAACTGTCTGGACACGTAGGCAATCACCCTTCTGTCCTGCATCAACAACACTCCAAGGCCAACTCTCGAGGCATTACAATAGACAGTATAAGACCCCGAACCTGTATGCAACATCAAAATTGGAGTTGTAGTCAAAGTTGTCTTGAGCTTCTGAAAGCTCACCTCACACTCCTCTGTCCACTGAAATGGGGCACCCTTCTAGGTCAATCTAGTCATAGGGGCCGCAATCGATGAAAATCCCTCCATAAATCGACTGTAGTAGTCCTCCAAGCCAAGGAAACTACAAATCTCTACAGCTGAGGAGGGTCTAGGCCAACTCTACACTGCCTCTATCTTCTTCGGATCCACCCGAATGCCCTCACTCGATACCGCGTGGCATAAGAATGCCACGAAACTCAACCAAAACTCGCATTTTGAGAACTTTGCATATAACTTCTTCTCTCTCGGGGTCTGAAGCACGGTCCTCAGGTGCTGCTCATGATCTTCCCAACTCCGGGAATACAACTGAATATCATCAATAAAAATAATAACAAACAAGTTGAGATATGGTCCAAACACACTGTGCATCAAATGCATAAAAGCTGCAGGGGCATTGGTCAACCCAAATGACATAACAAGGAACTCGTAATAACCATACCGAGTCCTGAAGGCAGTCTTCGGGATATCTGGCTCCCGAATCTTCAACTGATGGTAACCTGAGTGAAAGTCAACCTTAGAAAAGACATGTGCGCCCTGAAGCTGGTCAAACAGATCCTCAATATGAGGTAAAGGATAATGGTTCTTCACTGTAGCCTTGTTCAGCTGGCGATAATCGATACACATACGCATAGAACCATCCTTTTTCTTCACAAATAGAGCACCCCAAGGTGAAACACTAGGGCGAATAAAGCCCTTATCAAGTAATTCCTGTAATTGATCCTTCAACTCCTTCAACTCAGGAGGAGCCATGCCATACAGAGGGATGGAAATGGGCTGCGTGCCAGGCAATAGATCAATGCCAAAATCAATATCTCTAGCGGGCCACATGCCCGGGAGATCAGCTGGAAGTACATCGGGATAATCCCGTACCACTGGGACTGAATCAATAAAAGGGATATCAACACTGACATCTCTCACATAAGCTAAATGCACGACACACCCTTTCTATACCGTACGCTGAGCTTTAAGGAAAGAGATAACTCTACTGGGAGTATGATCTAAAGTACCACTCCACTCAACACGCGGAATACCTGGCATAGCCAGCGTCACGGTCTTGGAGTGACAATCAAAAATAGCAAAATGAGGCGACAACCAGTCTATGCCAAAAATAATGTCAAAATCAACCATACCGAGTAACAATAAATCTACTCTAGTCTCAAAACCACGAATAGTAACCAAACATGATCGATAAATGCAGTCCATAGCAAGAGAATCCCCCACAAGAGTAGAAAAATAAATGGGGGCACTCAAAGAATCCCGAGGCACACCCAAATACAGAGCAAAGTAAGAAGACACATAAGAATAAGTAGAGCCCGGATCAAATAGAACTGATGCCTCTCTATGACAAACCAGTATAATACCTGTAATGACGGAGTCGGAGACAACAACGTCGGTATGAGAAGGAATAGCATAATATCTGGCACGGACCCTCTCTCGAGGGCAGCCTCTATCTTCCCGACCCCCGCCCCTAGCCGGCTGGGCAGGTGGGGTAGCAGCTGGAGCTGTGATCATGGCCTGAGAACTCTACTGAGCACGCTGTGGCAGAGAAATCTGTGAAGATGCACCTCTACCAAGTTTGGGGCAGTCCCTAACCATATGGAGTGTGTCACCATACTCGAAACAAGCTCTGGGAGGACGCAGTGGCTGTGACTGACTAGAGCCAGGTCTGCTGGACTGACCTCTGGAAGCACCCCACGCAGGAGGCGTGCTAGAAACTGGAGGTGCATAGTAAGGCTCCTGAGGTATAGGTGGAGCTGGAGAACTACT
The DNA here is from genome assembly GCA_026770625.1 of Nicotiana glauca. Classification (NCBI taxonomy): domain Eukaryota; kingdom Viridiplantae; phylum Streptophyta; class Magnoliopsida; order Solanales; family Solanaceae; genus Nicotiana; species Nicotiana glauca. The sequence goes on from MU664716.1 coordinate 47,711, forward strand.
GGCTGCTGGAAGAGGTGAATGAATGGGGCGACCCACAAAACCCCTACCATGTCGACCTGCTGCTGGGGTACAAGCACCAGAGTAGTGGCCTGACTCTCGAGACCTCTTGTCCTCTCTCTCCACTCGCTCCCTGGCGAGCATACCCTCGATCCTCCTAGCAATGCTCACTACCTGCTGATAAGGAATGTCCATCTCCAAATCTCGAGCCATGCTAGATCTGATGGGTGGGATAAGACCCTCAATGAACCTACGAACTCTCTCGCGGACTGTAGCAACCAAAGCCGGTGCATGCCTGGCCAACCTAGTATAACAGATAGAATACTCTGAAACGGTCATAGCACCCTGGCGCAAATGCTCAAACTATGCACACCATGCATCCCTGAGACTCTGGGGGACAAACTCTCTCATAAACATATCCGAGAACTAGGTCCAAGTTAGTGAAGCAACCTCGACTGGACTGTCTATCTCATAAGTGCACCACCAATCGTAGGCAGCTCCCCGAAGTTGAAAAGCAGTAAAGGAAACCCCGATGGACTCTACTATGCCTATAGTGCTAAGAATACGGTGGCACTCCTCTAGAAATCCTAAGGTGTCATCTGATGCTAAACCACTGAATACTGGGGGATCATACTTCTTGAACCTCTCAAGTCTCCGCTACTCGTCCTCTGAAGCAGTTGACCCGTCCTCGGGCTGAACTGGCACTGCAGGCGGTGCGGGAATAATCTCAGGAACCTGCTCAACCTGCACTCGCTGCTCAGGAGTGCGGGCGGCGGGAGTCTATGCTCCTCCCCCAGCCTGGGATGTGGCTGCAGCAAGTGGAAGCAACCTTGCTTGAGCCAAGGTGGTGTACATACTCATGAACTGAGCCAAAGTCTCCTGGAGAGCTGGAGTAGTAGTGGCAGTAGTAGGCATGTTAGGTGTCTGGGCTCTGGCTAGATCTGTTGGTGGTGCCTCGGCGGCAGCTCGCGCGGGTGCTCTGGCTGCACCACGTGCGCGTCCTCGACCTCTACCCTGGCCCCAGCCTCTGACGACTGCACTAGGGGGTGCAGGTGCCTGATCATCTCGAGTAGCACGTGTCCTCACCATCTGTGAGAGAATAGAAGACAGAAATTTAGAATTGATGTCAAATATGTCGCACGATAAGGAGATCAAATGAAATTAAGATTTTTCCAAAACAGTTACATATCCTCTCGTAGATAAGTACAGACGTCTCCGTACCGATCAACGAGACTCTAATAAACCGGCATGTGTCCCGTGACTCCTATGAACCTATAGCTCTGATACCAACTTGTCACGACCCCAGTTCGCCCTCCATGAACATGTCGTGATGGCACCTATACCCTACGACTAGGTAAGCCTAACAATGCGAAAATAATATAACTTGTGGATCAATTTATTAAACTAAGCAAAAATAGAAGGAAAATTGTATATAAGTGCCACTTGGCATATACAACTCAAACGTGGAAGTCTACAATATCACCCCAAAACCCGAAAATTCATGGGAGACACAGGCTAATAGAAATGTAATGCACTGCTCTAAACTCCAGAAAAGTCTACATCAAAGTACGAAAGAAGTCTAAACGCTACAAGATAGAGTAAGAAGGAGACTCTTCGTTCTGTGGATGCTGCAGATGTACCTCAAAGTCTCTGTAGCTCTCCCTGCCTCAAGGATAATGCGCGTGAGTGAGGGTTCCTGGATCTGCACATGTAAAACATGCATAGGAAGGGCATGAGTACACCACAGCAGTACTCAGTAAGTGTCAAGCCTAACCTCGATTGGGTAGTAATGAGGAAGGTCAGGGCCCTACTGAGATAAAAATATAATATTAAACCTTGTAACATCATAAAAATAAACATAAATAACTAATAAAATTATAAAGTAAGACAAGTTATACGAAGCAACAATAACACGTAGAAAATAAGGTAAACATAGAGTGAAATAGCTCAATATCAGTACCAATAACGAGGATCTCCCAGGATACCGTCCTATAGTCCATTTTATCAACTGTCCGAGGAGCTCCCGGGATACTGTCTCGTAGTCCATCATATGAGAATATCCGAAGGATCTCCCGGGATACCGTCCCGTAGTCCAACTATCAATGTGCGGGGGGATCTACCGGGAATCTAACCTGTAGTCCCAAAGTAAAAATGCAGGGGAATCTACCAAGAATCTAACCCGTAGTCCCAAAGTAAACAAACAAGGGGGAGCTACCGGAATCCCACATCCATAGTCCCAATGTAAATGCGCAACCACAACCAGAAGATATTCAGAAATGAAGTACGAAAATACAAACAATGGGTAAAACTGGCCTAACTTGCTCCACGTAATACAGTTAAGGCAACTTAAGCAAATAGGCAATTTAAATGAAACAACATACTTTTCTAATCTAACATAAGTTATAATTGCAAGTAGAATAAGGCAAATTTGAAAGAAATTTAGTCTCAATATCGTAAGTAAAAAATGAGTTTTTCAACAATTAGCTCAAGTACGCGCTCGTCACCTCACGTACAAGGCATTCAATTACCAAATATCATATCCTTAGGGGAAAAAGTCCCCCAGACAAGGTTAGACAAGCCACTTACCTCAACCAACTCCAAAAATCAACTTGAAATCACTCTTTTGCCACGAGTATTAGACTCCAAATGGCCCAAATTTATTCATTTCAATTATATCTCCTAAATACCATGTCAAGCAACTAATTCTACTATTAATTTACAGCTAAGACGCAAATTTAGGTAAAATAACCAAAACACCCCTCAAGCCAATGTGGTCAAAACCCGAGGTTCGAACCAAAATTCGGTTACCCATTCTCCCACGAACTCAAATATATGATTTGTTTTAAAATCGGACATCAAATTGAGGTCCAAATCTCCAATTTTAGAAAAACCTAGGTTCCACCCCAAACCCCCAATTTCACTCATGAAATTCATTAATTTTAAGTGGAAAACATGTTAAATGATGTAAATGATTGAAGGAATTAAGTAAAAATTGACTTACAAATGATTTGGAAGAAGTTTTGTCCTTGAAAAATCGCCTATGAGGTTTGGATCTTGAAAGAATGGTGAAAAATAGTAAAAATTCGACTAAGTATGAATTTGCTGAGTCTCTGATGTCGCAATTGCAAAGCGGGGTTCGCAATTGCGAACCCTGACCAAACGTGAGATTTGCGAACATTTGTTCGCTTTTGCGAACTCTGAGGGAAAATGAGAGGTTCGCATTTGCGAACCATAAGGTCGCATTTGCGAAACCTCACCCTTCGCATTTGCGAGATTAATTATCGCATTTGCGATAGCTTCAGGCCTGGCACATTCTCGCATTTGTGAACTGACCCTTCGCAATTGCGAGCTCGCATTTGCGACCCAGTCTTCGCAATTGCGAAGCCTGCAGGTCAGTTATAGCTGCAATTTTTTCAAGGTTGAAAAAAATACTCCGACACCTATCCAAAACTCACCCGAGCCCTCGGGGCTCCAAACCAAACATGCATACAACCTCAAAAATATCCTACGGCCTTACTCGAGCGATCAAATTGCCAAATTAACATCATAAATATCGAATCACGCCTCAAAACTCATAATTTCTTCCAATTTCTTCATAAAATATCAAATTTCCATTTTAAGTCCAAAACACGTCAAAGACGTCCGTTTTCAACCAAACTTTACGGAAAGCGCTTAAACCATATATAAGACTTGTACTGGACACCAGAACCAAAATAGGGGCCCGATACCATAGTCTTTTAATCAAATTTCATTTCCAATTTACTTAATTATTTCAAGAAAACAATTTCACACAAAAATTTATTTCTCGGACTTGGGACCTCGAAATTCGATTTCGGGCATACGTCCAAGTCCCATATTTTCCTACGGACCCTTCGGGACCATCAAATCATGGGTCCAAAATATTGACCGGAGTCAAATTTATTCAACTTAATATCACAATTTAGCATATTTCTCACAGAATTCATATCTAAACCTTCCGGCTACGCGTCCGGACTGCACACGTAAATCGAGGCAACCCTAGATGATGTTTTTTAAGGCCTCGGAAGTATAGAATGAGTAAAAAAATAAGTGATGACCCCTTTGGATCGTCACAATGCCCTCCATCCAATTCATTCCCTCCATCATCATCATCTTCCTCATGAACATCCATTGAAAATATATTTTCAAGTTCAGCCACCTTTATTTGAAGAATAATTTTTTCACGCTTAAGAGCATTATTTTCACACTTCAAACTATTTATAAGATCAGGAATCCTTGGATCTAGAAGATCATCGCCCCATTTTCATAATTGACATCTTTTACCCTATCGAATCAAATGAAAAAAAATAATTTTAATTGTAAAATTAAATTCTTAAAATTGAAAAGAGACGACTATGTGGAATGTATCTTACCTTATTTTTGGAATATTTTGAGAATCTCCTACCAGCATTCACTAGAGTTGTAGTTGTAAATTGACGGGCAACCATGCCGCAATGATAATTTTTCTTGGCCCAAATGATGCACTCGACCCTTGACTCATTTTTCTTCAATTGTTTGAGTAATATTTGTCGAAAGTAAAAATTGTGATTAAACTGTGATCAATATGTTTTGAGATGGCAGGTGAAATAGGTAATTTTATATAGGTCCAATGGATTAATTTCAATGAGTCAAAAAATAAATATGATTGAAATATGATCAATTTTATTTTATCGTATGACCAGTGAAATGAGTAATTTTAAATGGTTCAAATGGGTAATTTCAACGGGCCAAAAAAATATGATTGGGGATAGGTTATATGGACATATTTTAATTTTCTGAATAACACGAGATGTCTTCTATTAACACCCTAGTCGTTGATAAACTTCTTTAATAGTCTATAAACCCTGAATCTTAACCCCAACCCTAGATATTTAGCATAAATTAAAAGACTTTCTTAATGGGTGAGTGTCAACTTGATGTTTCGTCATCAACTCTTATTGCGGTCGGGGGTAAACTAATGGCCAAGAATTCATATTTATTAAGAGTTGGTCAATTTAGAACATGTAACAACTCAAAAATCAAGACCTCTAAATAAATGGTGCCTTCCATATGACTTCTCATAAATGACATGGTTGTTAAGAGTTTTAAGAAATGAAGTGATTCTTTGAATCCGCATATTTGATGGTAATTCAATTAATTAGACATGTCCTTTTCATATTGGCTGCCAGTGATTATTAACATTCTATATTAAATTAACTACCTAAACTAATGGTTTCAATAGGCTACTACCTAAACCAGCAAAATAAGTCTTGATTAAATTGAAAATATTGACTGGGGTTTGAGAATACAAAATTGGTTGATTACAGGTGATTGAAGAAGGAATAAGGGGGTTGATCGTAAAACAATAGTCTATGGGATAAGTTGGTATTGACACCTAATTTTGCCCTTACATTTTATAAAGTATTCCATATACTTTTAAAATATCAGTTTTGCATCATTTCCTAATTTACAAAGGTCATATAAGTATTTACTATAATTTTTTAAAGCTTTAAAATTATATTTCTTGCATTTAATTTATTCAAATATTTATTAATTATCCCTTAAGTTATTTTTGGGTGACTTAATCATCCAAAAATATTATTTGCACCCGCATCATTTTATAATAGTTTATTCCACCTTTTACATAATTATATTCATTTTTTCTACTATTTACAATATTTTGCAACAATAGGCAATATTTTTCCATAATTGCCTTTATTACGTTAATTTTAGGTCAAAATGACCTTTTATATTTTTTCGACTATAGTCATCTATTTTTAACGTGTTAATTTATTAGTTTATAACTATTTTTATAATTTAGTTTGTTAATTTTTGTATTATTTTAATTTTAGCCCAATTTGTACCAAAAGAGGTCCAAAATTCTGAGCCACCCCGTTTAAATCCGTCTGAGGCCCAAACCAAATGACCCCTTTACTATAGCTGGTCATGACCCGTTTCAATGACCCGTCCCACCTCCCTCACTCAAGATCAATGACCCACAATCACCCCTCTACTTTTAATTATCTAACTCACCTAAACCCTTAACCCATTTTCACCCCTAACCGCCTCTGTATTCTCTCGATCCTTTCTTCTCACACCAAACCCTAGCGCCTCCCCCGAATCCTAGATTGTACCCAATATAATATTGAAATATTCCATATTTCCTTTCATTTTTCTGTGCTCCGCTAGTTCTTTCCTGTTTTCTTGACATATTTCATTTGGTACTGGTTTATTTAAGGAAGTCGATATCTAGAAGGTTTGTTTGGCTCATATTCTGGATAGTTACCATATTTTCGACTTGATATGCTCAATAACGAGGCCATATGATTCTGATCCAGTGGGATCTTTGGGAGATTTTGACTTCCTGTCAAACTAGGGTTTGTTCGATTTTACATATTCCGATTTTGAATAGGTTCTGCATGTGATTTCCTTCCCTTATTCGTACGTAATTGATTTTTTTCCATGTTAGTTCGTCCTAGTTTGTCACTATATAAACCCCCTTACCCATTTCTCCTAGGAGACAGAACCACACCTCCTTTTTTCGAACTACCGCACCCTGCGAAAGGCGTGGTAAAAGAGCTTTTTCCAATTAAAGGACAATCAGAACGGGATTTATTATTAAATTTTATAGTCGCCACTTGGGAGATTGATGGTGTCTCAAGTCACCGATTGAATCCCGAACCGAGAAAATTATGACTCTGTATTACAGTCTGCGAACCAGAAATCCGGATAAGAAATTTTATTAACCTAGGAGAAGGTGTGAGGTATTCCCAGATTCCGTGGTTCTAGCACAGTCGCTCAACTATTGTATTTGATTTTATCTGATTTCAATACATGTTCTATTTTTATGTGCCCATTTATTAATAACCTGCTTTTATCATATTTTATTATTTATTTTACAAGAATTACAACGTCGTGAAAAATGTATCTCGAACCACGCCATACCAGTACGCTCGCGGCTTTTAACACATTTCGACTTCGTTGATATTTGAATTTGAGTCACATAAATGTGCACCCATATTTAAGAAAGTAATATTATTAACATCCGTGCCTAAGTGACTATGTATTTTTTTTATCCTTGGGGAAAACCGTGAAATTTGCTAAACGGTCCATCCCGAATTTCTAAGTATTTTTATTTAAGCAATTATTGAGGGCCCCGCAATTATGTATTTGATTTGGCGAGGCTCATCTCCTTTTTATTTATTTAAAGGCAAGCCTAAAAGCGACTATGATTTTCTATATATACTTTTTTTTTCATAACAGAACAAAGGTCCTAAGCAATGAGCCTTATCTAAAACCCAACGCTTTTTAGTTCGTGATTTTTCAATTGAACCAAACCTTTAAAGGTGTTGAGACCTCAATATTTGTCCAACAACGAGCTGGGCCAAACGGTCTGGACATATTTGCTACAGGCATGAGGTCGAGGTCATCTGTGTAAGCCATCGCAGCCCACATGGTCCAA
>MU664721.1:5104-16774 GCA_026770625.1 Nicotiana glauca
GGCCTATATGCAAGTCCCTTTTGGAGTCGGTCTAGGTCACCCATTATTTGTTTCACAAATATCATCACTGAGGCAAAAAATGTAGTCCGGGTCATATCTTCACATATCTGACACTTCCGAGTGATGTAATGAGCAATGTCAAGGATTCTTTCTCTAATTATCCCCTTTTCCTGAAGTAACCTCCCGATTTGTTCAGCACGAGCCTCCAAAGTCCGTTGGCTTTTCTCTTGAAGTTGTTGCAAATCCATCTCTAATTGTGATAAGGCTGCATAACAATGTTCTCTTTCCGCACTGAACTCTTTTGCTTGTTTGCTCATTTTGACCTCTGTAGTAATAATCTTTTTTCTCAATCTAGAAACCTCAGTATTATGTTTTTCCTTTAACTGTTGAATCATGCGGGCCCTTTCTTCTGCATTCTTAGTCAACTGTCTCCGAATCTCGGCTAATTCTTTTTCTGCTTTGTCTAGGTCAAAACCATAATCACTCACTTTTCGCCGTAAATTATCAATCAACTTTTCATCTCGGGCATTTCGTACAGGGGTTTCAGTTGCTATCCTCATTTTCTGAATTTGAGCTCGTAATGCCTCATTTTCTTTAACCAATTGCTTTTTCTCACCCTCGTCAGCTGCTACCTGCACACTATTTTCGAACTTGAGATCTTGGACTTATTTTTCCAGCATGCTAATCTTTGCCCGATATTCGTTTTCTTTAGCCAACCAATCCCACTACTCTCTTGACAATTCGGCAAATTCTTGGATATGAGGTATTTTAGCTGGCTTTCATGCTCACAATCTCTTCTATACCAAACGGAATAACTAGGTGACACTTCACCTTTAGCCCAATTCCTCACACAGGTATCTGATTTCAAACATTGACATTCATTCCAAATTTGACGGATTTTTGCTTCAGGAAATTGCCCGTCAGGACTAATCTCAATTACTTGAGTGCTGAGGTCCCCATCTTTTGGCACTATCTGATATCTTCCGAGTTGCCGTAAGACTCGATATGGAGCATAGGGTTGAATACTTTTAAGCCCCATTAAGGGAAAATGCGACCCCTCTGCCGGCATGTATATGATTTCATTGACAGGTAACCACCCGAATGTCCATTCTATTTGACTAGCAGTAAGGGATTGGAAGTATGTTGTCCAACCCTTAGATCCCTCCAGCAATTTGACCCCTTTTATCCTCATGTAGAATTCTTCTATGCATGTTTTCTCTGAAGATCCATAGCTCAAAAATTGAGGACGATGGCACAAGTGCTTGATCATCCACATTTGTAATAAGAAATTGCATCCCTCGAAGAAATCCACTCCGGCTTTACAAGCTGTCAGGGCACGAAAGACATCAACTAATATCATAGGTGCCAAAGTACTATTATCTTGAGTGAGGAGAGTACTGACAATTCCGGCTATTCTTATATCAATATTCCCATCTTTCCTTGGAAACAATATCAAACCCAAGAAGGCTACCATGAAAGCGAAACATCTATGTTCCTCCCATTTTTCACGATTTGCTTTGCTACAGATCTTGTTTCCCGGGTTGTTAAAGCCTCCGACATGACCATATCTATGATATATGAATTTCATAGTACAAAAACCATTCACCAAATATTCATTATGAACACTCCGGGCTATTTTTAGGGAATCTAGAAATCTGTGAACAGTAACAGCTCTTGGAGCAACCAGGTATTTGTCCTTCAGGGAAACCTCATCTTTCTTAATGTAATTGGCAACTTCCTCTAATGTCGGGGTAAGCTCGAAATCCGAGAAATGAAACACGTTATGTGCCAGATCCCAACAAGTAACCAAGGCTCTGATGATATCTCCTCGAGGTACAATATCAAGTAACCCAGTAAGATCTTTCAAGTATTTCTTTACTTCGTCTTGTCAATCTTTACCCAGATCATTCCACCATAGATGTAACTCCAAAGGGATTTTATTTATGATTGAAAAAGGTTCATTTTGAATCGTGCTCATCCTGCACATTTATTAAAATGATTTAATCACTTATTATGACTCTAAAAAGAAAAGACAATATATTTTCACAATTTTAATTTCCAAAATAAAGCCCAATTTCGCAAATACGGCCTTTCAGCACTCCCAATGAAGATTTTAAGGCTATGCTTGCTAATTTGGAGAAATGACTTAAAAGTGGTCGTTTTTGCACAAACAGCCTTCCGGCGCCTTTTCGAGACATTCGGCCATTTTGACAAAACGACATCACTTGATTTATGATAAAAATTCAAAAATTTGATATTTTTTGGCTGTTTTTTGCAAAAAGTGTGGTTGGACCCGTTAAGGATTGCCTACGTATCACTCCCCGAAAGACGAGAATCAAACCGGCGTAGTTCGGTCAAATTATTTTTAGACAAACCATTTTTGATTTTTTGACAAAATTGAATCATTCCAACTATTTTTGATGACAAAATTTTTATTATATATTTTTATTTATTGGAAAAACCAATTAAAATTTTTGGAAGCAAAACAATGCAACAATGATTTTTTTTTATTTCAATAATCCAAAACAAGTCAACAAAAAAATTTTTTATTTTTTATTTTTTTGTTTTTTATTTTTATAGAAAATCCTACAAAATTTCGACAGAGTTTCAGTAGTATTTGAATGTTGGTTTTTTTTTCTAAAATCCACAATTGTTATTTTCTCTTTTCTTTTTCCTCAATTCTTTTCCTAGCCGGTCAACATGATGGCCCGAGATAAATAAATGCAACATATAATCATGGTGGTCTTTCATATTTGGGTTACCTGTCCTAGACGAACTCAACCCCTGTGTTGAGTCCCCTAAGTCATATATGATGCAAATAAACATCCCTATTTCTAGGTTCAAAACCTGGTTATTTATTTAGACTGTGTACCCGAGCGGACAACTCAGATCGAGGAGGGGGCTACGTACCGGGGACCCGCGGGGTCGTCCGACTTAGTAACTTATCCGGCCTCTTTTGCTTATTTGGGTATGACACTAACAGAATGGGGAGTCTCAACCAGTAAGCACATCCCCGGAGGTAAGAAGAGAAGGGTTTTCGGCATAATTTATATACAGTTCAAATAATATCAAAGCGGTAAACATTTAGCACATTAATCAAGAACATATAGGGAAATCAGATATAAACAAATACAGCAATTTAATTGAGCTCGAATTCTTAAACCCTGAGCCGATGTTCTGGGTTTCTTTTCCCCAGCAGAGTCGCCAGAGCTGTCACACCTCCTTTTTTACCGCTATTACTATACCCCGGGAAGGGATATAATAAAAGGAAGGAGTTTTTCCAATTTAAGGACAGTCAGAACGAAATTTATTTATTTAGTTTCAGAGTCGCCACTTGGGAAGTTAATGGTGTCCCAAGTCACCGGATGAATCCCGAACCGAGAAAAGTTTGACTCTGTTAACAGTCCGCGAACTAAAAATCCGGATAAGGAATTCTGTTAATCCGGGAGAAGGTATTAGGCACTCCCGAATTCCGTGGTTCTAGCACGGTCTCTCAACTGTTGTATTTGTTTTTATTTGATTTTTATATATGTTCCTTTTTATATGCATTTTAATATTTCGCTTTATTATTTAAAGAATTACAACGTCGTAAAAATGTATTTTTGGACCACGCCGTACCAGTATGCCCGTGGCTTTTAACACATTTCAACTTTGTTGAGACTTGGATTTGGATCACATAAATGTGCATCCGTATTAAGAAGGTAATATTATTATAAATCGTGCCTAGATTATCTACGTCTTGTTAACTTTGAGAAAGTCTATGAAGTTTACTAAACGGTCCTTCCAAATCTAAGGTTTTTATAATAATTATTTGAGGGCCCCGCAATTGTGTATTTAATGTGGCAAGGCTCATCTCATTTTTATTAAGGCCATATCTAAAGTGCTATATTTTTCTATGCGTTTTGTCTCTAATTATAAAAGAAATATCCTAATTCTTTATCCGTTACCTAATAATTATTACATTGGGGCCATGAGCTCATATGAGCCCAGGCCTTCAGTCATTTTTGGGTTTTATCACAGCCCATACGATAACACCATGGCCAAGCGTAGCTGGATTGGTTAAGTCAGTTTGGGCCCAAATCCTGGAACGCGTATTAATATGGACAGGCCCAATGGCCATTGAACATATCTATTGAATTTCAGGTCAGTTATTAGGAAATTGGTTCCAAAACTAACACAAAACATAAGATTGTTCTTCATTTTTCGTTAATGATTGACTTTAAAGTCAGACTAGTTTATACAATCAACTATCAGAAAAGTTCATTTATCTCTTAATTCGAATGCTTGTTAATTTTATCAATTACTAATTCAAATTAAACTATCATTATAACACTGGTCTTGTATACTACATTTTAAATTCGCAAAGGTTCAGATAATTCATTGATGACTACAAATCAAATGTTTTAACTACTGATTCATCAGCTTATTAAAGGCTGGTTCATAGAAAACGAGAATTTAAACTAGTGTTTTACTATATAAAGCTTTATAACAAACGACATATTACAGAATTAATGAGTGCGAAACATTTATGGTGTAAGTCCATATTGCTTATCAGATATTGAACATGCCTTTATAGAAATAATTTCTAACTACTAAACTGACTTCAGTATTCACATAAGAGAGTTCTTTAAGAAGACATTACTATATTATTAGCCTAACAAAAATAAGTTGCAGAAATTTAAATCAACTTTACTTTACACTTCAACTCTTATACTATCCTATTATCTAGATTAAAACTAAAATTAATATCAATTAAGTTTAACAGTCCAGTCCGAATTATTACATTTCCAAAACTAACCCTAACGAATACACATAGTTAATTTTGATATAAAAAAAACAGCAGAATATGAAATAACATTTAAACTTCATTTCATCCTCTTCAATATCACGTTTACAGCTTCAATCAATAGAAATTGTACCTGGAAAGGAAAGGAAACCGATGAGATCTAGGCAAGTAAGGATCAGCAATCAACAACAACTTGTTAATCAATCAGAACAGCTCCAGCAAACCAGATTCAACTCAGAATGAAGATAAACCAGTAGAAAACCCACAGAGGCAAAACCAGATCACGAATAACCACTTCAACCCAAAACAGCCCCAATCCAACAGTAATTCAATCTCCAAAGTCAAATAGAAGAGGAATATAGACTTGAAATCGCTTCAGAATCAAGGCAATAATGATACTTTTGAGGATTTTAAGTTTTGATGTGAAGAGAATACTCGAATTGCAATTGCAAACAAAAGGAAAAATGTTTTTAGTGTTTCAGATTTGCTAAGGCTTCTAAACTTTCAAAAACTTCCAAACTTCAAAACTTGTTCAATGAAGGCTGATGTAGCCTATTTATAGATTTGAAAAGGGAGGGAATTTCAAATTATGAAATTGTCCCTTAGTCCCTTATTTTATTGTAACTAGACCCCTGTTATTTTATTTAATTGACTCTTTTTCCCCTTTATTTATGCCGTATTACCCCTTTTTCCCAATCTAGAAGGTTCCTACCCTTGACTTTTACCCTTCTACCCCTACCTCTTTAGGATTATTACTGCACTACCCTTTTATCCTGCCTGAAATACCCTCAACCCCTTGAGTATTTACCATTAAACCAAATAGGATTTCCAAATCTACCCCTACCTCTTTAAGATTATTACACTGAACCAAATGCCATTCCCCAAATTAGCCCTGCTTCCCTATTTTAATTACCCTTTCACCCATACTGCCCTTTAACCCTAATTATAATCAAATACCCAAAATTATTCTAGAAATCAGGATCGAAAAACCTTAACCAAGATTAATCAATTAATTTTTCAGTTAACAGATACAATCAAATCAGAACTAGGTAATCAATTCAGAAAACCACTCAAACAATAAAGAATCCAATTAACATAAAATCTTAGTTGCTAATCAGGTTTTTTTTAAACAATCAAAACCCTAAAAACTAAGTGTAACAGTGTGCTTATTCGAAAAAAAATAAAGCCCTAAATCTATATCATTCTTACAAAAAATTAACAACACAAAGCAGATCTTTAGACATGCAAACGACAGAAGTAAAAGAGAAAATCGGAACTTAGCTTTTTTTTTTCTTGTTTTTTTTCTTTCTTTCTTCTGTTCTTTTCCTTCTTCGTTTTTTCTTGATTTTCCAGGCTTTTAAAACCTTGGATATTATTTTCTTGGATCTTTAATTTCAGGCAGACCGTCAAGTCTTAGTTTGAAATTTTCAGTGGTTTCCGGGGTTAAGGACTCTTAGAATAAAGCCTAGGGTGTTTAAGGGATGGCTTTGAAGTGGTGGTGTTCGCCGGAGTGGGGTTCCGGCGACACTCAAATCGATATTCGAAGCAATCTAGGCTTATTCGAAGAAAAAGACTTAGAGGGGTGGAAAGGGGAGATCTAGGCGGTCCTAGGGTGTTAAGGGTGGAAGCAGAATCAAACTTCGTGTTCGCCAGAGTAGGGTTCCGGCGACACGTGGATGAATATTCAAGGAGTTCTGGTTGGTTTCGAAGTAAATTGGTTATGGGGGGGGGGTGAAAGAGAAGGCTTAAACCTTTCTATGGTGTTAAGGGCGGGGTCATCGGAGTAGGTTATGTTTCCCGCCGGTAGGGCTCCGACGGGGTTGAGAGAGAAGGGGGAGGGAAGAAGAGGCGGCTAGGGTTTCAGGTGTGTTAGGGAATGATATGAAATTAGGGGTATAATACATTTTTTTGTATTTAAAACCTTAGGATCAATTGGAACCGTTAGATTAGAAATACTCAACGGTTGAGATTTATTAATACTTATACGACGTCGTTGTGTTAAGTAACGGTTCAATTCTATCCGTCAGATCAAATAGATGAACGGTCAAGATCTGACGTCTTAAACGTCGTCGTTTGATTTAATAGATGGACGGTATATCTGACCGTTTGATCAAGGATTTTAACGGCCCAGATTGATTGCTTTTAAACGATGTCATTTGGATTAATAGGCAGGCAGACGGGTAATATATTTGGGCCTGGATTAATTGTATTGTATATTTAATTTTTTGGGCCACTTATTATCAGCCCAATGTATATGTACATTTGTATTTTGTTTTTCTTCTTTTATTTTGTATTTTATTTCTTTTATATATTTTTTGTATTTTCCTTTTGTATTTTATTTACTTCTTTTTGTATTTCTTTCTTGTATTTTCCTTTTCTTCTATTTTTTCTGATTTTTGCTAATTTTAAAAGTAATTAATTTCTATTTTTATGGTATTTTCAATTAAAAACAATAAAATGCTATTTTTATTTTTCTTTAATTTGTTCTCAAAATGTATTAACACAAAAATTGTAAAAATAAAAATCCTAATACTCCTGCATATCTTTGTATATTTTTTATGAATTAGTATGTAACTAATTAACACAAAAATGCCACAAATATTTGACAAAATTTGAAAAATCATTTTGTTTAGATTTTGGGAACAATTTGCTTAGGGCAAAAATCACGTGCTCACACTGGGATGAACATCCCGCACCACATCTGAAGTACCATTATAATTCTTCAATTCTAGATTTATAGCAAGCGCTTAGCGTCGCATAAGATCGAGCAGGAAAGAAACAAAGGCATAAGCCTCACAGGAATCGAAGCGCATGATAAGGAATCAAGAAGGGAAGTACTCCTAACAACCCTGTAGCCTCCCGAAGATAAGTACAAACGTCTCTGTACCGATCCGCGAGACTCTACTAGAGTTGCTCATGTCTCGTGAGACATATGGGAACCTAGTGCTCTGATACCATATTGTCACGACTCAAAATTCACTAAGGGTCGTGGTGGAACCGGGCATCGCTGTCAGACAAGCCAACTAAAATACTTAATTCCATTGTTGTTTTAAAATTTTTGAAAACACTTCTTTCGTACGTTTAAAACAACACATCAGTATATTCCTCTGAATAAATAATGAAATATTTAACAACTTTAAAATGTCTAAATTAAACCCAAATACATCCCAGAACCCGGTGTCACAAGTACATGAGCAATTTCTAAGAGAAACCAAATAAGTACAATAACTGTCCGGAATACAATTGGACAGAAAACAAATGAAATCTTGAGAGAGACTATACTAGCTGCGGAATCGCCTCGAGGAAATACAGCTCACCTAGTATCTGTGTCAACCATGATGCTATGCCACTAAGCCACTAAGCCACTAGCCACACAATAAACCTGTGCAACAAAAATGCACAACAAGTGTAGTATGAGAACGAAAACAACGTGTACTCAGCAAGTATCCCGTCTAATCTCGAAGAAGTAGAGGCGAGAGGTCGACTTTAACACTTGATAGTGGTCAAATAATAATATACTTAAATGTGAGGAAATAACTAATAGGAGCACAAATAGAAGCACATAACCAATTAACTCACCTATGGGGACAATTCCCTCTTATAAGGATAGAAAGGAGACTCACCTCGCTCCGAAGATCCATAGCCGGCATTCCACGTCCTTTCGAAGGCTCGAATCAATGCACAACGCTCCAAAACTAGCCAATAATTATGTAAACCCATTAATATATGCTAAGGTACTCATTATAGTCCAATTTATAACAATTCCTAACCCCGATCGAAAAGTTGATAAAAATGCCCTCGGGCTCACGTGCCCGGATTCCAAAATTTCTCAAAGATAAAGTTTACCCATGAACTCACGAACTCAAATATACGATTTCCCCTTAATTCCATACCCAAAATCGTGGTCAAATTTCAAGAATACTAATTTTCTAGGTCTTCCCTTAAACCCTAAGTTTTCTACAAATTTCTTGTCTAAATCGATATATAAACCTTGTATTTACTCAAAACTAGTAGAAATCATTTACCTCATGATTGGTGATGAAAATGACACTCCAAAGTTGCTCCAAAATTGGCTCCCACGGAAGAAATGAAGTGAAAATGTGACAAATCTCCGATTTTGAAATAATACTGCCCATGCGACCCTTCTATGCGACCGCATTCCTCTGACCGCAATCGCATAAGCCAAGTCCAGCAGCCTCCAAAATGCACGATGCGATCGCACACTCTTCCGCGCGATCGCATAAGCCAAAAATCCAACAACCCGTAAAATGCACTATGCGATCGCACTACTCTCTATGCGTTCGCATAAGCCAAAACAACAACCTCCAATTTTGTACTATGCGATCGCACCCCTCTTTATGCGATAATATAGAGTAAAAATCTGCTGCACTAACACTAGAAAACTAGCAATCATCCACAAGGCTAAAAATGCCCGTTGAGCATCCGAAACACACCCAAGGCCCCCGGGACCTCAACCAAACCTACCAACCAGTTCCAATACCTCATTCAAACTTAGTCGAGCCTTGAAATCACAAATCACAACTCGATTCAAGCTTAATGAACTTAATAATTTCAAACTTCCATATTCGATGCCGAAACCTATCAAATCACGTCCAATTGACTTCAAAGTTTGTACACAAGTCACATTCGACATTATGGACCAACTCCAACTTCCGGAATCAGAATCCGACCCCGATATCAAAAAGTCCACTTCTGGTCAAACTTCTCAAAAACCTTCAAATTTCTATATTTAGCCAAATGACTCTAAAATGACTTACGGACCTCCGAATTCACTTTTGATCGTGCTCCCAACTCCAGAATCACCATACGGAGCTACTCCCAGACTCAGAATCCCAAACGGACGTCGATAACACTGAAATTCACTTCAAGCCAAACTTATGAAATTTCGTCCAAAGTGCTAACTTCCACAATAGGCGCTAAAACGCTCCCGAGTTATCCAAAACCCGATCCGGGAATTTGCCCAAATCCGAAATCATTATACGAACCTGCTGGAACCTTCAGATCCCGATTCTGAGGTTGTTTACTCAAAATTCCAATCTTAGTTTATTCCTTCAACTTTAGGCTTTCAAAATAAGAATTCTCTTCCCGAATCAACTTTGAACTTCACGAAATTCAATTCCAACCACACGTACAAGTCATAATACCTGAAATGAAGCTGCTCATGACATCAGACTACTGAACAACACCCTAGAGCTCAAAACGACCGGTCGGGTTGTTACAATAGAAGATATATAGAATATAGAATATTAGAAAGAAACTACTCCGCAATTTGAATCAAAAGTTTTTTATTACTTTATTTTTGTTTTTTAATTTAAAATAATTATAAAACTCCAACTTGATACTACTCCCCAATTTGAAGTGGTATTTTTTTATTTTTTTAATTTTAAAACTTAAACTTGAAACTACTCCCCGATTTGAATGGGTAGTTTTTCTATTTTCTTTTTGTTTTTTTATTATAGTTAATTTTTTTTCTTTTTTTTTTTGATTTTTATTTTAAAATAATTTTAAAACTCAAACTTGAAATTACTCCCACCCAATTTGAATGGGTAGTTATTTTTTAAATATTTATATTTTTGGTTTTTTTATTATAACTAATTATAAGATATCTATATTTATTAATTAAAATAAAGTAACTAATTTTATATATATATATATATATATATAGTTTTTATTTTTTATTTTTTCATTTTTTATAGATATTTAAATTTAAATATAATAACTAATAACTAATTATTAACTAAAAACTAATTAGTAACTAATTATGCCTTGTGAATTTAGTTAATAAATTTCAATTGTCATCTTATTTGTCAATACGATATACCCAACCCTCACCAATGTTTGAGTAGTTAATTTAGATAGTTAATTTCTTTGTTAATTTTCAATAAATAGTTTTTTATTATTAATTAATTTTGTCATGTGACTTTTTTCTAGGCTACCACTTGGATAAAGGAGAGAGCTTTATCCTCTCCTTTTAATAATATATAGAATATATATAGAGTATAGAATATTAAAAATAAAGTACTCCACAATTTGAATCAAAAATTTTTTTTATTACTTTTTTTTTATTTTTATTTTAAAATATTTATAAAACTCCAACTTGAAACTACTCCCCAATGTGAAGTGGTAATTTTTTATTTTAAAACTCAAACTTGAATCTACTCTCCGATTTGAATGGGTAATTTTTCTTCTTCTCTTTTCGTTTTTCTATTATAGTTAACTTTATTTTTCTTTTTTTTGTTTTTTATTTTAAAATTATTTTAAAACTCATACTTGAAACTACCCCCACCCAATTTGAATGGGTAGTTATTTTTATATATTTATATTTTTTATTTTTTTATTATAAATAATTATAGGATATCTACATTTATTAATTAAAATAAAGTAACCAATTATATATATATATATATATATGGTAGTTTTTATTTTTTATTATTTTTATTTTTTATAGATATTTAAATTCAAATATAATAACTAATAACTAATTATTAACTAAAAACCTAATTAGTAACTAATTATGTCACGTGGCTTTTTTTTATGCCGCCACTTGGATTAAGGAGATGGCTTTATCCTCTCATTTTAATAATATATAGATATAGATATATAGATATAGATATAGATTTTTATAGATATTTAAATTCAAATATAATGACTAATAACTAATTATTTACTAAAAAACTAATTAGTAACTAATTATGCCATGTAGCTTTTTTTAGCTACCACTTGGCTTAAAGAGATGGCTTTATCCTCTCCTTTTAATAATATATAGATTTTTTTATTACAACTAATTATAAGATATCTATATTTATTAATTAAAATAAAGTAACCAATTTTTATATATATATATATATATATATATATATATA
>MU664721.1:30275-77071 GCA_026770625.1 Nicotiana glauca
ACATATCCAAAATCACCTAACGAAGCTACTGCAACTCTCAGAATTCCATTCCGACCCTCGGATCAAAATATCACCTATCAACCGAAATTCGCCAAAATCCAAACTTCGCCAATTCAAGCCAAAATCTACACCGAACCTCCAAATTCAATTCCGATCGCACTCCTAAGTCACAAATTATCCCCCGAAGCTAACCGAATAACCGGAATTCACATCCAAGCCTTCTAACTATATAGTCAACTTCCGGTTGACTTTTTCCACAACAAGCTTTCTTCTAAGAGGCTAAGTACCTCATTTTCAACTAAAACCAATTCAATTCTATCCGATCCATTCAAATACTGATATTGAAACATAGAGCAATATAATATGGGGGAAACGGGGCGATAACTCACGTGACAACAGGCCGGGTCATCACAAGATTTAACCATGTAATTTTCTATGTAATGAACTAGAAATCATATATTAGTGATCCTTAGGTTATAAAGAACAATTTCCTTCGAAAAATCTCGGAATCTGGGCCCGTGGGCCCGTGGTCAGAATTTAGAAACTTGAGAAAGGGGTTAGAAAATGGCTTAAATAGCTATAATTCAATCTTGTAAATATATATATATATATATTGACTAGTTTTTACTTTCTTTAACTAGTTTATGATCGTTTGGCTCCGACTTGAGGGCTTGGGCTTATTTTTGATATTGGAAGTGCGCTTTGGAGCGAGGTGAGTCTCCTTTCTAACCTTGTAAGAGGGAATCGTCCCCATAGGTGAGTTAATTGGTTATGTGCTCTTATTTGTGGGGGCTACGTACGCACGAGGTGACGAAAGTCCGTGCGTAGCTACTATTATGCTATTTTCCGGATAGTCTAGGACCCAAAAGCATGCAATACTTGGATTAATTGTAATCTTATTGACGTCTTGAATTACTAAATCACCTCGGATTAGAATATGAATTTCTAAAGGGATTAAACGTTATCTTCCTAAACTGTTAAAAGAGAATTAGATTTTATTTGGATAAATGTTCCCCGATAACCCTTAATTGACTGTCTGAGCATGTATTTCTATGTGTACCTGCGTCGCATGGATGATTCGCGAGTAGGGTATTTGTTTAATTTATGTTGACCGCGTCGCATGATAATTCGCGAGCGGGATAATAGCTGCATCTATGGTTCGCGTCGTTTGATCCTCGGCAGTACATAGTTTACATTTCTGTTGGAACGAGCTGTCGCCTCGGCATGATATGCGCATATTTTCATTGCTTATTTGTAATATTAAATGTTGATATTGCCTTTTGGCCTGACACAAATTGTTAAAGATAAGTAAAAAGAAATCTTGGAAATCCTTTGTTAATTGTTAAAGGTGTTTACCTGTTTTACTGCTTTGTTAGAATTTGCCATATAAATCCATGATTTCCTCACATTATCATTATATATCCTCATTGGACCATTAGTAAGTATCGAAGGCGACCATCTCGTCTCTACTTCTTCGAGATTAGGCGGGATTCTCATTGGGTACATGTTGTTTTTGTACTCATACTACACTTATGTGCATTTTTGTTGCACATGTCTATATGTGGCTTGTGACTTAGTGGCATAGCGGCATGGTTGGCACAAAGACTAGGTGAGCTGCATTTTCCGGAGGTGATACTGCAACCAGTATAGTCTCTCTCTCTCTCTCAGGATTTTATTTATTTTCTGTCCAATTGTATTCCGGATGGTTATTGTACTTAGTTGGTTCCTCTTAGAAATTTTCTCTTGTGCTTGTGACACTGGGTTCTGGGATATATTTGGGATAAATTCAGAAATTTTACCATTGCTAAATGATTCATTACTTATTTGAAAAAACATGCTGATGTATTGTTTCAATCGTACAAAATAAGTGTTTTCAAAATAAGAATTTAATTAAGTATTTCAGTTGGTTTTCCTGACAGTGGTGTCCGACGCCACCACGACCCTTAGTAGATTTTGGGTCATGACACCAGCAAGGTCCGCATTTGCGACCCATGCATCGCATTTGTGATCGAGGCAGACTGGGCTCAGTTCGCATTTGCGAACCTTTTGTCGCAATTGCGACCTTGCATTTGCGAGCCTGGTGTCACAAATGCGACATCCGAGGACTGGTCAGGGCTTTTAAAAACGGGACTTAGGGCATTTATTTCATTTTAACTCTATACTTGGGCGATTTTGGAGCTTCCAAAGAGGGGATTTCAATATAGCATTTTGAGGTAAGTAATTTCCATTCATCCTTAGCATAAATACATGTACATTAGGCAGATTAAACACTAAAAACTAAGTGAAATCAAGGGTTAGAGATAGACCTAGAGTTTTAATAAAACTAAGATTTAATCATGTAATTTGCTATGTAATGAACTAGAAATCGTATATTAGTGATCCTTTGGTTATAGAGAATAATTTCCTTCCAAAATCTCAGAATCCGGGCATGTGGGCCCGGGGTTGGAATTTAGGAAACTTGAGAAAAGGGTTGGGAAATGGCTTAAATAGCTATAATTCGATCTTGTAAATATATATTGACTAGTTTTTACTTCCTTTAACTAGTTTATGATCGTTTGACTCCGACTTGAGAGCTTGGGCTTGTTTTTAATATTGGAAGTGCGCTTTGGAGCGAGGTGAGTCTCCCTTCTAACCTTCTAAGAGGGAATTGTCCCCATATGATTAATAAATGCAAATTTGCTACTAAATGCGGGGGCTGCGTACATACTAGGTGACGAGAGTCCGTGCATAGCTACTATGATATTAAATGCTTGGGTAGTTTAAGACCCACATCATGCCAAATTTGAAGATATCTTTTATTTAGATTGCCAATATGATCATTTATGATATGCTAGAGACTTGAGAGAAATGAAAAGTGAACATATGAACTTGTTGAACCTTTGTAAGAGTTTTCCGTGCATATAAATGAGCCTTTGTGTGCATTCTTGATGTTTATTGATTTATGGATTGGGCCGATTGCCTCGGTGAAAATAGATGCATCTATGGTACGGGCCGTTCGACCCTCAGTAGTGCACAATTTATTTTCTGTTGGAACGGGCCGTCGACCTCGGCATGATTGCGCATGATATATATATATGCTTGAGCTTAGACATGACATGATTATTTGCTAAGTATGTAAAAAGGAAATATGGTAATTGAAATATGGTTAAGAACATGATTATGTCTTTACATTGTAATTTGTTGTTTATTTGAAATCTTCATGCTTTATATAGCACACCATCATTATTATATTATCTTGACCCTAATAGGTATCAAGTCGGCCTCTCGTTTCTACTTCTTCGAGATTAGACGGGATACTTACTAGGTACATATTGTTTATGTACTTATACTACATTTTTGTACTTAATTGTACAGGATCTGAGGCTGATATATCTGGTTACCGTATTGGTGCGCGCCTTTGAGTTGAGGCAGAGACTTCTACGGTGAGCTGCTTCCCTTCCTATGCCGCTCAGCAGCCGTATGAAGTCTTCTTTTACTTTTGCTGTCTTTCTTTATCTCAGACAGTAGTATAGAGATGTTCTTTTGTATATTCTACTATATGCCCGTACTTGTGACACCAGGTCTTGGCACACACACGCATTAGTAGACTTATCTTTTGGATTTGTAATATTATGTCACTTACCACATCTATCTCTTTTAGTCTTAAATCCAAATTGGAATGGTTATTTCACTTAAATTGTGATAAAATCAACATAAGATGTTAGAAATATTCCGCAATGGCTTGCCTGGCAACGGTGCCGGGCGCCCTAACAACCTATTATGGAAATGGGTCGTGATAACATGGTATTAGAGCACTAGGTTCACGTGTGTCTCACAAGTTACGGGAAAACCTAATAGAGTCTTGTAGATCGGTACAAAGATGTTTGTGGCTATAGGGTACTAGGAAAGACTACTCTTTATTCACTTCCTATCGTGCAATGGTTAGTGTACTAAAGTTCCCTCTTCTATTCTCTCATAGATGGTAAGGACTCATACCGTTGATGTTCCAAACCCGGGAGGAGCTGCTCCCCCCGTTGCTAGAGGTTGAGGCAGAGGCCAGGGGAGGGCACCGACCTGTGGTAGGGGACGAGGGCATCCTAGAGCCATTCTAGTAGCACCACCAGCGGATCCTGTGAGGGATCCTATCATTGAGGAGCAGGGTGAGGTGCCCGCAGCTGAGCCTACCCCGGTAGATTTCATGATAGCGCCGTGATTTCAGGAGGTCATGGGCCGCATGCTTCGGTTCATGGATATTATGACTCAGGCTGGTTTATTTCCAGCAGATCCAACTACTTCACAGGTAGGAGGGGGAGCACAGACCTCTACTGCTCAGGCTCCAGATCATACAACCATAGTATATCAGACTCCGGGTGCACTACCCGCAGATGGGGCTCAGCCAATTACTGCAGTGGCACCCCAGCCTAGGCCAGTGGTGGATGGTGATCCACATAAGTTATTGGACAGATGGACTAGACTTCACCCTCCAGTCTTCGGGGGCGAGAGTCATGAGGACACCCCGGAATTCATCGATAGGTGCAGGGATAGACTGCACAACATGAGGATATTGGAGTCACATGGAGTTGACTTGACTACCTTTCAACTGGAGGGCAGGGCCCATAGATGGTGGTAGTCTTATGCACTTAGCAGGCCAGCAGGTGCTCCCCCCCCACCTGGGGTCAATTCGCACATTTGTTTCTTGATCGATACATTCCACCCTCTAAGAGGGAAGAGCTGCATCATCAATTTGAGAATCTGGAGCAGGGTTAGATGTCAGTGACCGATTATGAGGCGAGGTTCTCTGAGTTGTCTCTCCATGCACTTATGATACTTCCCACTGAGGTAGAGAGAGTATAGAGGTTCGTTGCGGGGTTACACCTTACTATTCGGTCAGGTATGGCCCGAGAGGTAGAGATGGGCACAAGGTATCAGCTAGTACTTGAGGTTGCTCGCAGAATTGAGGTTTACCGTCTGAGGGGTAGAGAGAATATGGAGCAAGATAAGAGGTCCAGATTCTCCGGAGAGTTCAGAGGTGCCCCAGCTAGGGGTAGAGGTTAGTTTGGGAGGGGTCAGCCCAGCGGGCCCCCAGTTTCAGCACCACCACCTACTCGGGGTACTCCAGCGTGCTCCTATTTTAGCGCCATGCCAGATAGTTCTTATCCCCGCCGACTATTCAGGGTTCCTCCAGTGGGTATTCAGGTCTTTCGGATTCTTCCAATTCTTATTTCAGTTCTATGCCGGAGAGTTCATACCTCCCGCCGACTATTCAGGCTTCTTCCAGTGGATCTTCTGGTTTTCAGAGTCAGCCATCCGGACAGCAGGTCATCGCACCACATTTTTTTGAGTGCGGAGACCCTGGTCATATGAGGAGATAATGCCCTAGGCTTCGGGGGCAAGGCAGTGCAGCAGGGACATCAGCCTATGACTCTAGCACCAGCGGCCCAACCACCTAGAGGTGGAGGAAAGGCTGGTAGAGGCCATCCCAGAGGTGGAGGTCAGGCAAGGAGAGGTTAGCCAGCTACCACTCAGTCAGGTGGAGGCCAGACAGCCGGTGCTCCAGCTAGATTCTATGCTCTTCCGGCTAGGCCAGATGCATTGGCCTCAGATGCCGTCATCACATATATTATTCCATCGATGGTAGGGATGCTTCAGTGTTATTTGATCCAGGATCTACTTATTCATATGTATCATCTCTGTTTGCCCATTTCCTGGTTATTTCTCCTGAACCTTTATGTGTTCTTGTTCATGTGTCCACCCCGGTGGGTGATTCTGTGGTTGTGGATCAGATCTACCGGTCTTGTGTGGTTACTTTCTATGGTTTTGAGACTAGAGCAGATCTTCTGTTGCTCGATATGATCGATTTTGAGGTCATCCTGGGCATGGATTGGTTATATCCATATCACGTTATCCTAGATTGCCATGCCAAGACTGTTTTACTAGCGATGATAGGGTTGCTGAGGTTGGAGTGGAAGGGTTCCACTATTGATACGCCTAGCAGGGTTATTTCCTTCCGGAAGGCTTAGCGCATGGTTGAGAAAGGGTGTTTGGCTTATTTAGCTTATGTTCGACACACCACTACAGGGTCTCCGATGATTGATTCAGTGCCAGTAGTCCGTGAGTTCGCCGATGTTTTTCCTTCTGATATTCCTTCCATGCCTTCAGATCGTGATATTGATTTATGTATTGATTTTGCTCCAGGCACTCAGCCTATATCTGTTCAACTGTACCGTATGGCTCCTAAGGAGTTGAAGGAGCAGCTAGAGGAGTTGTTAGCAAAGGGGTTTGTTAGACCCAGTGTATCGCCTTGGGGCACACCGGTGCTATTTGTGAAGAAGAAGGATGGGACTATGCGGATGTGCATTGATTACCACCAGTTGAACAAACTCACCATCAAGAACAAGTCTCTATTGCCCCGTATTGATGATTTATTTGACCAGCTGTAGGGTGATAGGGTGTTCTCTAAGATTGACTTGAGGTCAAGGTATCATCAGTTGAAGATTCAGGATTCAGATGTTTCGAAGACTGCATTTAGGACTAGATACAGCCACTATGAGTTTCTGGTGATGTCATTTGGCTTGACTAATGCTCCAGCGGCATTTATGGACTTAAGGAATAGGGTGTTCAGGCCTTATATTGATTCCTTTGTTATGGTCTTCATTAACGACATCTTGATATACTGACATAGCATGGGGGAGCATGAGCAGCATTTGAGAGTAGTGCTTCAGACCTTGCGCGAGCATAAGCTATATGCTAAGCTCTCCAAGTGTGAGTTTTGTCTAGAGTCAGTGGCATTATTGGGGCATGTTGTGTCAGGAGAGGGTATTAAAGTGGATCCCAAGAAGATTGAGGCAGTTCAGAGTTGGCCACGTCCTACATCACTGACCGAGATCAGGAGTTTCCTGGGGTTAGCAGGTTATTACCGGTGATTTGTGCACGACTTTTCATCTATTGCATCACCTCTGACCAGATTGACCCAGAAGGTTTCTCCATTCCGTTGGTCTGATGATTGCGAGGAGAGCTTCCAGAAGCTCAAGACGGCTTTGACTACGACACTAGTTCTTGTATTGCCTTCCGGTTCAGGGATGTATACGGTATATTGCGATGCTTCCCGCATTGGCTTGGGATGTGTATTGATGCAGGAGGAACGAGTTATTGCATATGCTTCACGTCAGCTGAAGGTCCATGAGAAGAATTACCCTGTGCACGATCAAGAGTTGGCGGTGATTGTTCATGCTCTTAAGATATGGAGGCATTATTTGTATGGGGTGTCATGTGAGGTTTAAACCGACCATTGCAGCTTGCAGCATTTGTTCAAGCAGATGGATCTTAATTTGAGGTAGAGCAGGTGGCTTGAGTTACTAAAGGATTATGACATTACCATTCCTTATCATCCAAGTAAGGCGAATGTGGTCGTAGATGCCTTGAGCAGAAAGACGGAGAGTATGGGTAGTTTGGCATTCATTCTTGTAGGGGGAAGACCATTAGCTTTAGACATCCAGTCCTTGGCTAACAGACTTGTGCGATTCAGAGCCCAGCTGAGTTTTAGCATGCGTGGTTGCTCAGTCTTTGTTTTTTGGGGTAGATTAAGGCCCGACAGTTCGATGATCCACATTTGGCGGTTCTTAGAGAGACGGTACTTCATGGAGGTGCCAAGGATATTTCTATTGGTGAGGATGGTGTTTTACGGCTTCAGGGCCGTCTATGTGTTCCTAATGTTGATGGATTGAGAGAGAGGATTCTAGAAGAGGCCCATATTTTGAGATACTCCATTCATCCGAGTGCCAAAAAGATATATCATGACTTGAGGCAGCATTACTGGTGGTGAAGGATGAAGGAGGACATTGTGGAGTATGTAGCTAGATGTTTGAATTGCCAACAGGTCAAGTATGAGCATCAGAGGCCAGGTGGCCTACTTCAGCAGAAGCCTATTCCGGAGTGAAAGTGGGAGCGCATCACCATGGACTTCATATTTGGGTTGCCTCGGACTTTGCGGAAGGTAGATTCATTGTGGGTCATTGTGGATAGGTTTACCAAGTCGGCTCACTTCATTCTAGTGGCGACTACTTATACAGTGGAGAGGTATGCTCAGATCTACATTCGGGAGATAGTCCGGTTGCACGGCATGCCGGTTTCCATCATATCAGACAGGGCCCTCAGTTCACATCTCGTTTCTGGAGAGCTGTACAGGGTGAGTTGGGGATCCGTATGGAGCTTAGCACAACATTTCATTCTCAGACCGACGGGCAATTGGAGCGGACAGTTCAAATTTTAGAGGATATGCTTAGAGAATGTGTTATTGACTTTGGAAGGAAATGGGATCAGTTCTTGCCCTTAGCGGAGTCTGCGTACAACAACATCTACCAGTCCAGTATAGAGATGGCCCCGTACGAGGCTTTATATGGTCGACGTTGTCGTTCTCCTATCGGGTGGTTCGATGCTGGTGAGGCTAAGTTACTTGGTACGGATTTGGTATAGGATGCTGTAGATAAGGTAAAGTTGATTTAGGAGAGGCTTCGCACATCTCAGTCCAGACAGAAGAGTTATATAGATCAAAAGGCGCGTGATGTATCGTTCATGATTAGCGAGAAGGTTCTCTTGAAAGTCTCGCCAATGAAGGGCATTATGAGGTTCGAAAAGAAGGGCAAGTTGAGCCCAAGGTTTATTGGACCCTTTAAGGTGTTGAGGCGAGTTGGTGAGGTTGCCTATGAGCTTGATTTACCTCCTAGTTTATCTGGAGTTCATCCAGTTTTTCATGTATTGATGCTTCAGAAGTATTATGCCGATCTATCACATGTGTTGGACTTCAGTACTATTCAGTTAGATGAGAGTTTGGGCTATGAGGAGGAGCCAGTTGCCATTATTGATAGGCAGGATCGCTAGTTGAGGTCCAAGAGTATTTCTGCGGTAAGGGTCCAATGGAGGGGCCAATCGGTTGAGGAGGCGGCCTGGGAGTCCGAGGAGGACATGCGGAGTAGATATCCTCATTTATTCAGCAGTCCAGGTACTTTTCTATGTCTATTCGAGGATGAACGTTTGTTTAAGAGGTGGAGAATGTAACGATCAGACTGGTCGTTTTGCCTTTTAGAACCTCGTTCCCCTAAATAAAACTTCCTGCACTTTCTTTAGCTAATTTATGACTTATGGGGACGGTTGGTTCGGAAGTTGGAAGAGTTTTGAGTAAGAATATGTCCATTTGCTTCTTTAAGATTTTCTTAAAAGGCCAAGTTTGACTTTGGTCAAACTTCTTGGGAAACGGACCTGGATTCATGATTTGATGGTCCCAGAGGGTCCGTGGAAAAATATGGGACCTGGGCGTATGCCTGAAATTGAATTCTGAGGTTCCAAGCCCGAGTAATGAATTTCTATTGAAAATTATTTAATTTAAATCCTAAGAGTTTAATAAAGAGGAAAAATTCTTAATCATATTGATATCAGGTCCATATGTTGGTTCCGGATCTCGGTACAAGTTCGGTATAATATTTTAGTCTTGTCTGTGAAATTTGGTGAGAAACGGGACTGATTTGACGTGATTCGGAAGTCCGGTTGAAAAGATAGGAATTTAGGTGTTCTCGAAGAATTCATGCATTTTGGTGTTAAATCCGTGGTTTTAGGTGTTAATTAGGCAATATGTTTGCTTGGGCAAGTTTGCACGTGGTTGTAGGACTTGCATGAGTGTTCAGAGTGGAGCCTCGAGGGCTCGGGTGAGTTCGGGCATGGTTGGAGGTAAGAAAACACAACAACTTTTGCTGTTATTTTTGCTGCTGCTGCTGCTGCTACAGGTTTCACAATTGCGAGATGGCCATTGCAATTGCAAACTCGCAATTGCGAGAAATTCATCTAATTTTTGAGGTTGGCCGGGCTGGGTAGTGTTCACATTTGCGAACTTTTCCTCGCATTTGCAAACCCAACAGGGTCCGCATTTGTGACCCATGCATCGCATTTGCGATCGAGGCAGACTGGGCTCAGTTCGCATTTGCGAACCGTTTGTCGCCATTGAGACCTTGCATTTGCAAGCCTGGTGTTGCAAATGCGACATCAGAGGACTAGTCAGGGCTTTTAAAAATGGGACTTAGGGCATTTATTTCATTCTAACTCTATACTTGGGCGATTTTGGAGCTTCCAAAGAGGGGATTTCAATATAGCATTTTGAGGTAAGTAATATCCATTCATCCTTAGCATAAATACATGTACATTAGGTAGATTAAACACTATAAACTAAGTAAAATCAAGGGTTAGAGCTAGACCTAGGGTTTTAATAAAGCTAAGATTTAATCATGTAATTAGCTATGTAATGAACTAGAAATCATATATTAGTGATCCTTAGGTTATAGAGAATAGTTTTCTTTGAATAATCTCGAAATCCGTGCACGTGGGCCTGGGGTCGGAATTTAGGAAACTTGAGAAAAGGGTTGGGAAATGGCTTAAATTGCTATAATTCGATCTTGTAAATATATATTGACTAGTTTTTACTTCCTTTAACTAGTTTATGAATGTTTCGCTCCGACTTGAGAGCTTGGGCTTGTTTTTAATATTGGAAGTTCATTTTAGAGCGAGGTGAGTCTCCTTTCTGACCTTGTAAGAGGGAATTGTTCCCATAGGATTAATAAATGAAAATTTGCTACTACATGTGGTGGCTATGTACGTACTAGGTGACGAGAATCCATGCGTAGCTACTATGATATTAAATGCTTGGGTGGTTTAGGACCCACATTATGCCTAATTTGAAGATATCTTTTATTTGGATTGCCAATACGATCATTTATGATATGCTAGAGACTTGAGAGAAATGAAAAGTGAACATATGAACTTGTTGAACCTTTCTAAGAGTTTTCCATGAATATAAATGAGCCTTTGTGTGCATTCTTGATGTTTCTTGATATTTATAGATCGGGCCGATCACCTCGATGAAAATAGATGCATCTATGGTACGGGCCGTTCGACCCTCATTAATGCACAATTTATTTTCTGTTGGAGCGGGCCGTTGACCTCGGCATGATTGCGCATGATATATATATGCTTGAGCTTAGACATGACATGATTATTTGCTAAGCATGTAAAAAGGAAAAATGGCAATTGAAATATGGTTAAGAACATGATTATGTCTTTACATTGTAACTTGTTGTTTATTGGAAATCTTCATGCTTTATATAGTACACCATCATTATTATATTATCTTGACCCTAGTAGGTATCAAGTCGACCTCTCGTCTCTGCTTCTTTGAGATCAGACGGGATACTTACTGGGTACATGTTGTTTATGTACTCATACTACACTTCTGTACTTAATTGTATAGGATCTGAGGCTAATACATCTGGTTACCGTACTGGTGCGTGCCCTTAAGTTGAGGCAGAGACTTCTACGGTGAGCTGCTTCCCTTCCTATGCCGCTCAGTAGCCGGATGGAGTCTTCTTTTACTTTTGCTATCTTTCTTTATCTCAGACAGTAGTATAGAGATGTTCTTTTATATATTCTACTAGATGCCCGTACTTGTGACACCAGGTCTTGGCATACACACGCTTTAGTAGACTTATCTTTTGGATTTGTAATATTATGTCATTTACAACATCTATCTCTTTTAGTCTTAAATCCAAATTGGAATGGTTATTTCACTCAAATACTAATAAAATCAACATAAGATGTTAGAAATGTTCCGCCGTGACTTGCCTGGCAACCTTGCCGGGCGCCCTCACAACCTATTATGGAAATGGGTCGTGACAACTTTTTTTTATGCTGCCACTTGGCTTAAGGAGATGGATTTATCCTATCCTTTTAATATTATATCGATATATAGATATAGATATAGATTATTTGTCATGACCCGAATTTCCCACTTTCGGGAGTCGTGATGGTACCTACTATTAAGAGCTAGGCAAGCTAATTATTAATGACCTCTTTTAGCAAATATCAACAGTTTTATAAAAATGAAACATTTAATAATTTAAGCGGAAGTCTCGAATGTAGATAACTTAAAGATATGCGGAAATCCAATATAATACTCTACCCAAGAACTGGAGTCACAAACTCATGAACTGCTAAGATTCTTCTAAATACAATGTCTGAAAGAAATCACAAATTGTTTGTTTCGATACAAAGGACAACAAACTGAAATAAACATACATGAAACCCTGGGCCTGCGGACGTCATCGAGGCTACCTCAGTGTCTCTGGACTGAAGGCTCGCTCCCAGCCTACTGCTGCTGCTCGAAAGCTGCTCCAACAATGTGATCTGTGCAAAATAGCACAAAGTATAGTATCAATACAACCGACCCCATGTGCTAGTAAGTGCCTAGCCTAACCTCGGCGAAGTAGTGACGAGGCTAGGACCAGACTACTAGATAAACCTGTGCAGTTAAAAGATATATATGCAACTGAAAGAAATATAGGAAATATCAGTCGTTAAAGGAAGGGGGAACATGCTGTGGGGGGAAAACAACATATACAAATAGTAAATCTCAACTATAAAGATAGAAACAGCCAAACAGAAACAAATACTCAACTAAACACACTGGAGCCAACAATTGTTACGGCACGCAACCCGATCCTAATGTATATCCATACTGTTGTGGCGTGCAACCCGATCCACATATATCATTGTTGCGGCATGCAACCTGATCCATAAACATAATCATTGCGGCGTGCAACCCGATCCACATATATCATTATTGCGGCGTGCAGCCCGATCCATAAATATAATCGTTGCAGCGTGCAACCCGATCCACATATATATCACTTTTTTCTCACCCAAGCAACAATCTCAAATAAGGTCAAGGAAGTAAACAAATAAAGGAAGAAGTCGCTGTGAGCACGTGATTTTTGCCCTAAGCAATTTTATTCCAAAAGATTCAAATAAAATGATTTCTTTATTATTTTACCATTTTTGTGGATTTTTATTAAAATTGGTATATTTTTATTCATATAAAAAAAAATATAAATATAAAAATACAACAATATACACATACAATAGGGGTTTTAATTTTGTAATTTTTGTATTAATTCATTTTTTTGAAGAAAAATAAAAAATAAGCATTTCTTGCTTTAATTGAAAATTACCATAAAAATAGAAATTAATTAGTTTAACAATTTAATAAAATTAGAAAAAATAAATACAAAATATAAAAGAAAAAGAAAATACAGAAAATAATAATACAAAAATACCAAGTGAAAATATAATATAAAATGTGAAGGAAATAAAGAATAAAAGAGGAAATTAATTTGGGCTCAAAATACCCCAGCCCAAGGAAAATACCCACAGTCCAGGCCCACTATATCTAAACCGGACCAGGTCCAAACGAATCCCACTCGGCCTACCCAGTGATTAATGAAACGACGTCGTCAAAGAAGCCAGGGAGATCTGAGCCGTCGAGTGATTAAATCCAACGGCCACAGATTAATCTCTCATTAAACCAAACGATGCCGTGTAAGCGTCAATCAATCTCTGTCGTTAGTTTGTTTTGATCCAACGGTTGTGTTTTAACGGAGGCTTTTTTATATACCAAAACATAAACCCTAAATTTCATTTCTCTTCCTCCTTATCAATCCTCCCGCCGCCTCGCCGGAACCCTACCGGCGGGAAGTGATAGTTACACCAATCAGTCTCAAAAGAACACCACCAGACCATCTGAACCTCATCTTTCCACCCCTATACCCCGTTTCTCTCAAATCATCCCCTATCTCTTCGAATATATGAAGTTATGTCGCCGGAACCCTAATTCCGGCGAACATCACTTCGTTCAAATCATGCCAGAATCTCACCATAGCTTCCTCTCTCTATCCTTAACCCCATGCTGAAACCCTTAAGCCTTAAAAGCCACTAAAAACCCCAAAAACATCAAAGACAAATCTGCCAATGACCAAAAGATCAAGATAATCACCAAGGCTCTACAAATATCTGAAGAACCTGAAGAAAAGAAGAAAAGAAATGTAAATCAAAAAAAGGCAGAAAAACGGAAGACAAAAGAAAGCTAATTTTTTTTTGGTTTTTCGTTTATTTGCATGAATTTGTTTTTTTTTGTTTCTGATTTGGGTAAAAACTATAGTACTTTAGGACTTCTATTATTTTTAATTTTTAGTTTTGTCAAAAAAATAGTATACTGTTAGATTTAGCTTTTGACAGAATTCTTTTTCATATTCTAATTGATAATTAGTGAATTAAAAGATTAATATATAGATTCGATATTAAAATTAGTGTAAGGGATTTTTGTATGATCTTTTTTGTTTGTTGTTATTTGTTTCATTTGAAATTAGTTGTTAAATTTTGATACTGGTTAATCCTGATACTTCGTATTGTAAGTTAATAGCAATAAATAGTAAATTTTAGGGTTTGATTAGAGTAATTGATATTAACAGTAATTAGTTAATAGCTGATTTGGTTTTGATTAGCTTAATAAGTAGGGGATGTGAGTAGATTCCGTTTAAATTTGAAAATTGAGATAGAAAAAGAAGAATGATATTAGGTAATTCAATTAAAAGTTCAGGGGTAGTCTGGAGATACAAAATGGGAATTCAGTAATAACATTAAGGAAGTAGGGGTATTATGGGCATGATAAAAGGGTAGATCAGTGAATACTAAAGGGAAGTGAGGGTAGAATATGGAATTCAAAGGGGTAGGAATACGATAGAAGTAACTAGAACATTCTAGATTGGGGTTTTAGCTTAGTTTTTAATAATTGATTGTATCTAATCGAATAACAAGATAAAAATGAAGGACTTCTAGATAATTTATGATTTTAAATTTCCTTCCAACTTCTAAATCTATAAATAGGCAGTATTTGCCTTAATTCACAAGTTTTTGAATCCTAAAAAATTTCCAAAAATATCTGCTACATTCTAGATCTGAGATTAACAGTTTCAGATCATAAATCTTCTTCTTCTACATCTGAATTTCATCCGAAAAATCCAAAAACATCAGAAAATCAATAAAAATCACAAAAATAGTATTGTTCTATTCAAGTTCTTAGCATATTTATAGCTTTTACGTAGTTGATTTGGAGTTTAAATTCCATATTTGATAGCTGAAGTTCAACAGTGTACTTGATTTGTGTTTCAAGTGGGGTTTTGAGGTCAATTGAACAATTTGGGATCAAATTTAGATGCTGTGTTATTCTACGAGTCTCTAGCTATATTTTGTACTGGAATCGAGTTGATCTGGGCTATTTGAACTATTCTGTTGATTGTTGTTGATCTTCTGTGCTGTATTGTTGCTGATTTTCCTCATATATTCCATTTTCTTGCCATTTCAGGTACACATCATGTAATTTTCCTTCATGTTCGTGGAAATAAAAGTGACAAGCAGTACAAACATTTTATAAAAAATTTGTTCATTTGGATAAGTAATGATAATTTTTTTTAGATTTCAATTTGTAATTGAACTTAGATGGTTTGAAACTATTAATTTGTTATTGATCCTGAAATTGTCTAGTTAGACTCTATAATTCCTTAAATAGTTGAAGTAATAGTGTTAGTTTTGTTTAATTCTGTAGTTGAACATTTAATAGGTTTTCTATACATGTAGTTGACAAATGGTAATTTTAGTATTAGTTTCGATTTATGAATAGTCATTTGTGGTTATATAAAAAGCTACACTTAGGAATGAAGTTGTGTGAATGGTAATTCTGCTATTTCTGTTTCTCAGTTTAAGTATCTCACCTAGGATAGTTCGATTATCCAAATATACTCTCTTAATTAATACTGAAAGGAGTAGATATCACAATTAGCAAATGCAAATTATATTGTGTCCAAAATTAGTAGATTTGATAGCTTATGATCAGTTTATATGTTCAACTCTAAAATAGGCGCTAATTGAGATCATTTAGTTTAATCTGAATATAACAAATCAGTTTGCATAGGCCGGATTGAACAGACTTATGGCTCAGCTGACTAACAGTCAGTATTTACGCCACATTGGGCCTCAATGTGCTAAATTGCGGCCCAAGCCTAGAATAGGCAGTCCAACTTGTTTTTTCTTCTTCTGGATTTCAAACCACATGATGAAGCTTTCATTTTGATTTAAAATTAATTCCTGTGTAATTAAATTTATTTCCTTTTGAATAATTGAAGAATAGAAATTGTAGTCACTCTTAAGTTGACCTTTAAATAACATGAGATGAGCCTCGTCGAATCAAATATATAATTGCTGGGCCCTCAATAATTGCTTGTAAAATATTTATAGACTTGGAAGGACCGTTTAGCGAATTTCACGGTCTTTCACAAAGTTAACAAATACGTAGATGCTTTAGGTGCGATTTTTAATAATACTACTTTATTAAATACGGGTGTACATTTATGTGACCCAAATCCAAATCTCAACGAAGTCGAAATGTATTAAAGGCCACAGGTGTACTGGTATGGTATTGTCTGAAATACATTTTCACGACGTTGCAATTCTTGTAAAATTCAATAATAAAGCGGATTATCAATAAATGCACATAAAAATAAAAATATATACGAAAATCAGATTAAAAAAATACAACAGTTGAGCGACCGTGCTAGAACCATAGAATTCGGGAGTGCCAAACACCTTCTCCCGGATTAACAGAATTCCTTATCCGGATTTTTTGGTTCGCGGAATGTTAACAGAGTCAAACCCTTTCCTCGATTCGGGATTCAAACCGGTGACTTGGGACACCATAAATCTCCCAAGTGGCGACTCTGAAATCTTAATAACGAATCCCGTTTCGACTGTCCTTTAAGTGGAAAAACTCCTTTACTACTATATCTCTCCTCGAGGTATAGTAAAAGCCGGATAAAGCAGTAAAAAGGAGTTGTGACAGTCCCGAAAAGGGAATACAATAAAGCAGTTGAATCCCGGCAAGGGAACGATATCAACAAAAATCAATATCCCCACAAGGGAGAAAGTCAACAACCACATAACATCCCAGCAAAGGAAGAACCAAATAGTCATTCTTTTCTTCCATTTCTTACTTTATGATTAACTTTATGTCACGACCCAAAATCCACTAAGGGTCGTGGTGCGCCGGACACCTCTGTCAGGCAAGCTAACTAAAATACTTAATTAAATTCTCGTTATAACAATTTTGAAAATATTTCTTTTATACGATTTAAAAAAGACTCAGTATATTACTCTGAATAAATAATGAAATATTTAAACAACTTTTAAGATTTCCAAATAATCCAAATACATCCCCAGAACCCGGTGTCACAAGTACATGAGCAACGACTGATAAGAAAGATAAAATACAACCTCAGCCCGAAATACGGTGGACGGGGAGTAAAATACAAAGGCTGAAAGGAACTACACTACCTGCAGTCGGCTTGAATGATGTAGCTCACCTAGTCCCAGAAACGTCCGTGCTGCTACGCCCAGTAGGCTGCAAGAGGTATATATAAAACTGTGTAACAAAAATGCACAGAAGTGTAGTATGAGTACGTAATCAACGTGTACCCAGTGAGTGTCCCGTCTAATCCCGAAGGGATAGAGACGAGATGGTCAACTTGACACTCTCTAATAGTCTAATGATTATTTAACCTTAATATACATATTAAACATTGGATTTATTTTATAAACATGAATTTAATCCAGATAGAGAAAACAAGTAAACACACAATTCTTTCGTAGGAAATTTCCAGAATTTCTTTTGAA
This sequence comes from Nicotiana glauca, assembly GCA_026770625.1. NCBI lineage: Eukaryota > Viridiplantae > Streptophyta > Magnoliopsida > Solanales > Solanaceae > Nicotiana > Nicotiana glauca. The sequence goes on from MU664721.1 coordinate 47,850, forward strand.
TATGATCCAAATATTTTTAAGCCACAAAAAGGCAATAATAACTTAATTAAGTTCAAGACAACAACAAAGACATGCTCAAATCATGCCGAGGTCGACGGCTTGCTCCAACAGAAATATAAATTGTGCACTGCCGAGGGTCGAGCGGCCCGTACCATAGATGCATCTATTTAATCTGCCGAGGAATTCGTCCCGTTCCAAAAATAAACACATACCCTGCTCGCGAATCATGTATGAGACACAGGTACACATAAGAATACATGCTCAATCAGTCAAATAAGAACTTATCGGGGAATATTTATTCAAATAAAACCGATTCTCCTTTAACAATTTAAGAAATGAAGTTTAATCTTTTTAGAAATTCACTTACTAATTCGATGTGAGTTAAGCAATTCAAGCTACCGATGGGTTCACAATTAATCCACGTACAATATGATTTTGGGTCCTAACTACCCGAACAATAGCATAATAGTAGCTACGCACGGACTCTCGTCACCTCGTGCGTACGTAGCCCCCAAAAATAGGAGCACATCATCAATCACTTCACCTATGGGGTAAATTCTGTCACGCCCCAACCTCGGGAGGCGCGACCGGTGCTCAATCAAGTGAACCCGACTGAGCAAGCCTAACCAAACACTTTCTACCCCAACTCAATATGAATATGGAACTCATGCCTTTGATTTATTTAGACGATAATACACAGTGTATACCACATTACTGGTTTATTTCATATCATAAACATTTACCGTTCATAAGCTAGCTTCGTGGATTCTATTAGAGTTACGGCTTAAGGAGATCACAAGTTTAGTATTACAACATGTACATATAGTGGACTCCCCGAAACCCGTACATAACCCATACTAGTGTTTTTGGAGCCTCTAAGGATACAACAGATAAGCATGACTATGCCGGCAACAAGGCCCCGGCTATACCTCAAAAGTGAAAAGCTGTAATAACAAAATATACACCATATAGCCCCATGGAAGAATAAGGGGCTCACCGTGACTTCGAGTAGAAGAACGCTCTGCTACACACGGTCGGCACTGTCCGCTATGGAGCCACCTACAATCATAACACGAATGTAGCGTCCCCGATAAAAGGGACGTCAGTATATTTGAATTTTACTGGTATGTATAACTGAACACCATTTTACTAGAAAGAACTATCAAATAGATACAAGCAATTAATACGGTCAAATCAAAGAAGCAATTCATATAATTCTTTATACAATTTCCACAACACAGATTAGGGAAATTCTGTCACGTGTTCACCACTGTTTTCATTACCACCGCCATCTCGAGCGCAGTCTGGTCACGACCCGACCAGCTAGGTCACCTTATTGGAGGTATTACTCACAATCAATATTTCATTTCCCTAATCCGAAATCCAATATCGGCACATTACCACCATGTGTGTGGCATGGTGTCCGATCACGACCTGACCGACTAGGTCACCTCATTGGAGGCATTACTCAATTCTCATCAGTCAACACCTTCAAATATACATCCCACACATATCAAGGATAATTCAAGTTACAAATCACAGATAAATAAGCACATAACTAGCATGAATAGTTCTTTATTTCAATGTCAGCTTATAGCCCAAGTAATTCAACACATAATTATACTTTTCATCATTCTCTAATTATCAAGATTTGTGCATTATTCACATTGAGGCACATCCTTCACGAATAATTATAGTTATATTTAATTCAATCAATGCGTAATGACAATCAATACTCTAGCCAATTTAACTCTTACCATACTTTCATAATGACAACGGAGCTCAATTTTCTAATAAAAAGGGGTTTCAGCCATACATACCTCAATAAAGATTTTCCTTACTCTTTTACAAATTTCCGGAAGTGCTTCGATCTATTGAGCAAGAATTACAAATTAAATCAAGAATTAGAGATGAAACTGAAGTTCTAACTTGGTTCGAGCATATCGTTAAACTCTAAAGGTGCATTATGACCTTTGGCCCCCTTTTGTGAGGAATTTCTATCATTTGTACCCCCAATTGCCTCCTTTTTAATTTTACTACTTTCTAATACTCTATGGTGGTATGCATGCAAGAAATTCATTCTCATACTCATGAATTACTTTCCCTAATGACCCCATATGGCTAAGTATACAATTATGAGCTGAGGTAATGGAGCCTTACCTCTTGGGATGAAGATTCAGGAGCCTTCACTTGATTAGTTTCAAGGATATAGCAAAATTCTAAGGAGAATATGATGGGGGGACACCTTCCACCTCTAAGACCCTCTTTCTCTCTCTAACAATCTTAGAAAATAGGCTTAGAATGAGCCAAAATGTTGAATATATCGATAGGGAGGTCGGGTTAAAAATTAGAAAATTGGAGCCCCGAATAAAATATGCGATCGCATCTGCGATCGCAGAATAAACATGTGGTCCGCATAATGGACTGCAAAATGTCTCCCAAAAACCATACGTTTTGACTCAGTCTGCGGTAATAATGCGGCCCACATTCATGTTCTGCAGTCGCAAAGTGTACCGCAGAACTGACACTTACAAAATTCAAAGGAGAAAGTGCGACAACTATGCGGTCCGCATTTCGATTATGCGATCACATTTAGACCGCATAGCTGACTTCAATTTTAACCAACACTCTGACTCATTCTGCGGCAGATATGCGGTCCGCATTTCTATTATGCGACCGCATTCTGGACCGCATAACTGACTTCGATTTTTAACCAACACTCTGACTCATTCCGCGGGAGATATACGGTACGCATTTCTATTATGCGACCGCATTTCTTGCATTTTTCTGGAAACTTATTCTTGACTTTTTAATACACTATTTAATCCAAAAAGATCCGCACCGCGGTTATGAATTTCTAAAACATGCTCCTAACTTGGCTCCACGGAATCCGGGTTTTCAAGTAGGGATTTCACGGGGCCTTACAAATTCCCCCTCACAAGATTAGAAAGAAGACTCACCTCGCTCCGAAAACTCATAACCGGCAGTCTACATTCTTTCGAAGGCTTGAACCAACGCACAATGCACCAAAACTAGCCAATTAACAACAAACTAATGTGAACATGCTCAAATACTTGTTAACAATTCAAATTATACAAATTACCAACTCCGCTTAGTGAGAAGACAAAAATGCCCTCCGGCCCACGTGCCCGGATTCTGAAATTTCTCGAAGATAAAGTTTACCCTTGAACTCATGAACACAAATATATGATTTTCTCTTAATTCCATACTCAAAATCATGGTCAAAATCCAAGAACACTAATTTTCTAGATCTTCCTCTAACCCTCAATTTTCTACCTATTTACATGCTAAAATCCATACATAATTAATGTATTTAAATCAAAAGAGGTAGGAATAACTTACCTTAACATTGTTGATGAATATCCTCTCTTGAACTCTTCCAAGAATCGCCCAAGCCATGAAAAATGTGAGAGAAATGGCCAAAATCTGAATTTAAAACAACATGCTAGGGCTCAAAATGATCGGTGGTGGGCCCATAACCCACAGGTCCCAGGATCGAAACCTGGCTCTAATATTTCATTATTTATTTGGAGGAATATACTGAGTCTTGTTTAAATAGTATAAAAGAAATGTTTTTAAAATTGTTATAACGAGAATTTAATTAAGTATTTTAGTTGGCTTGCCTGACAGAGGTATCTGGTGCCACCACGACCCTTAGTATTTTGGGTCGTGACAAAATGGTATCAGAGCACTAGGTTCCCTTCGGTCTCACGAGTCACGAGCAAGTCTAGTAGAGTCTCGTGGATCGGTACGGAGACGTCTGTACTTATCCTCGGGAGGCTACAGGGCTGTTAGGAGTACTTCCCTTCTTGATTTCCTTTTCGTGCGGTTCGATTCCTTTGAGGAATATGCCTTTGATTTCTTTTTACTCAATCTTACGCGAGCGCTTGTTATAAATCAAAAGTTAAAGAATTGAAATGGCACTACAAATATGGTGCGAGATGATTTTCTCGGTACAGTTGATTGGACTATTATAGTCGCATTATGGAGGGATATTATATTGTTTCAGCTCAGTAACAAAACTTCTAAGAGCCTTGAGGCTAGGCACAGGTTGCCATAATGCTTATGAGCAATTATTCCGCAGTGTTGTTGTGATGGTAGGATGTTTGCCCATGTGTCGGGGCAGTGAATGAATTGAAGGGAGGTTTACTTAGTGTATAATCAAGGGATTCAGTATTTTATTCCCAGCAGGGAAAGTCAAACGAATTGAGGATGGTCAGAAGTGGACTAGTGGAAGTAATGAAACATGGTGATTGCAAGCGTGGTGGAGTTCTCCTCTACATTGGGGTGCTGCTTTCCTAATTGAACGTACTAAGTTGTTGGTGTTATAATATGCTACAATCCGCCTTTATGGTAGGATATTGTGAAATAATATTGGAGGTATAACTGTCAGATATCGCATGAAGCGGTGGTTTAAGATCGAATCAGAATTAATGTTGATGGCTCGAGAAAGATGACCTTTGGAAAAGTCTAAAGTTAGTAGCTATGGTGGGTTCAAGTGCCACTAAGATATATGTTATTTAAGGCAAAAATTGAGCAGCAAAGTATGAGGAAGGACATGTGGGAAGTGCTTGGTAGTGCTTAAAATTTCTAGAAGGCCAAGTATGAGGAGCAAGGTCGAGTGATCGATTAAGGAGATGAGTTCCGCCAAAGTGGGAGAGTGGCGGGTGTGCATATGGGCTTGGTTGTAGGAAGACTACGCACCCTAAGGAGAGTTTAGATCGAATTGGGGATTTTAATGATGGGTGACTGAAGCCTGCAGGTATGATGTGAAGTATGGGCTATTATGCGACAGTAGATTGATATGGCAGAAAGGAGCTGCTTGAAATGGAGGAGGGTGCATCATAACCCTAAATTTGGAAGGATGTTGCCGCACATTTACTTGATGTCCGCGAGGGGCGAATGGACTTGTGCAATTGGAAGGTGAGCTCAGACTCAGGCTGGGCTATTGGTGTCGTAGTGAATGTACCCCGTGCAGCAGTGTGGGAAGATATTGGGAGGTGATTCCCCTAGGTGGGTTATTCCCCGTGAGCAGAATAGCGGTCGCGTGGTTGGCGAATCTTCTGCAAGGAATTTTACTGGTTGTTTAATAAAGAGATCGGTCATACGAATGTGGATGATGACTCAGAATATGAGAGATGGGGATTTACAGGAAGATCCCGAGAGATTTTGACAATTGGTAGTGCGAGGTTAAGTCAATGAGAGGTAAAAAGGTCGGGCGAACTGAATAATTGGGAAATGATGGCTTCAAGCTAAGTGGGAGAGTCCCACCGCTTATGATTGGGCTGTATGATTAACTACTTGCGTGATTTTTGGTTATTAACATATTGATGGATTATTTCAGCTATGAGAAAAGGCCATAAGTGGTAATTCGAGCAAATGAATTGTTGGAGGCATGTGATGGTTGGCCTTATTGTAATGTATGGACTTGGAAAAAGGTTCAGGATTTATGCCTTGTATGGATACAAGTTTCAGAGGAAGCGATTTTCGCCAGGTGCCTCGCCGAGAGGGTATTCGTGTGTTATAAGATTTATGGGGTGAATTATATTCGGGACCAAGTAAAAGCGGGTGGCTCTCAGTAACGGTCCTAGTGAATTCAAGAGGTTAAGTGTGTGGCCTAATGATGTTGATCTTGAAGATACAATTAAGAATCAATCTTTGTAGCAGTTTATGAGAAGAGGCACAGAATGTTCCAGGATGTTTGGCTTGTGGTGTAGCATTTGGTGTTATGAAATAGTTCGTGGGAATTGAGACAGCCTGGCCTCATGATTCAAGGACCTTCGGGGTGAGTGTAGATGGAGTATGTTATGTGTTGAATGGAGTTAGTCTTATTTTTAAAGCATTCAAGGAGGAATTAGAAGAAGGTAAATTGATTAGCCATAGTTGAATTGGCATATTAGGGCCAGTGATCAGTTCGGTCCACGAGATCAAGTTATGTGTATGTTTTATGGAGGTACGTGTGAGGCTTGTCGGCCACCGTGATTGATGATTTATCAGTGGCTTGGACCACTACTTGCAGATTTGCATATCTACGATTATGGGAAATTACCTGTGTATTGCTATGATTCTCTTGAAGTGAGTTAAGTGCAAGGTTCTTATATGATGAAATGTGAAAATATTAATGATTTCGGAGTTATGATGAAAAATTGAGTTCTATCGTATGTTGGCACGTTGGTTGCAGTGAGTAGCATGGAAATACGAAGTGAGGATCAAGGTTGCAGTTCAGTGTTGACAAGGATGTCACGGGCTCGGATGAGCAAGGAAAGGGTTGAATGATCAAAGTGAATTGGTATTGTCATTAGCGTCCCCTGGGAGCGATGTGTTGTGAAATAGGCTTTGCATCCTGTTTAAGGATTCTTGATCGCTTTTCAACATTAGTGCGTCCGGTGATTTAGATGTGCGGACCCGTTATTTATTTTGGAAGATTGTGGGAGCGTGTCCCATGGGAAGATTGTATAAGTGTGACATGTAGTCACTTGGTTGGCTAAAGATTTAAACCAAGTATGAGGATTGTGGTAATATCATTAATTTGAGAATTTATGCCTGGAGGGCACTTTGTATATTGAGTTATGAACTGAGTTTATGATGGTTATTCTTACGTGATATGAGGCAACAGGGAGTTACTACGAACCTTTGAAAGGTCATTGGCCAAGTTGGTGCAATCAGAAATCAGCTTGAGATCGGTGGATTGATTTAGCTGTGGACATGGGTTTATATCAGGCCAGTTGTGTTCGTTTCAGTGAGCGTTCCCTATGGAGGAACAGTCGAGGTGTTATTTTGTCATCAGCTATTCTAGGTAATGATGTATTGCGCCGTATGAGTTGTGAGATGGCTTAGTAAATTCTTATATGTTGAGGTTCTGCGTGGCGATGATGTTATGTGAGCAGAATGGCTCTTGTGATTCAGATCTTGTATCGCACCACAGTTGTGCTTGAGTTTTGTAGCCTATAGCGCTATGTGTTTTCTCAGGGATGGTATTATGAACTTAATGTTCTTGCGATCGAAATTCAATATTTTTATTGTAATGAGAAGATTTAGCTCGAAGTGCAAATCTCCTTATATAAGATCTGTGTGTGGATCGGGTGGCACGCTTCCATGGGCATTCTATTTGGATCGGGTTGCACACCACAACAGTGTGATGTCAAGTCTGGTCCTCTATATGCTATTATTTTTGTGTGTTTCGCTTCCTACCTTCTAAGAAAAGTCTGTATTAGTGCGAGGGTTAGGTAATTCCTCCCAGAGTCCAATTTCCTATTTGTGTTGTGTTGGGATTGGTGGCCTATTGGCACATTATGGCATCATATGAGACTTTTGATCGCATTCGGAGTGGCTGATTGCTTGAGCGATTCGTACTGGGTCAGACGAGATGATGGGATTTAGGATCAGTGCAATCTGATTATATGAAGTATATTAAGGAGCTAAGATCATTTTTTTGGTTTAGAATGTGGTAATATTTCTTGTCAGAAGTATATAATCGATGATTGGTTGACTCGACAGTTGATTATGAATTTCGGCATCTCATCTGTCGTGGCGGTATTGTAATAGTTAGAGTAAGACCTATGTAGTTCATGGGGTGCAATGGGAGCATCAGATTCGTGAAATTTTGATTAATTCAAACAGAAATGTTATTGTGGTCCTATGAGTAAAATGATACAAAGTGTGAATTCAGTAGAGTTATGCAGTCATGTTTGAGTACAACGTATAGTGATTGATACGGTGATAGTATGTTGGAAACAAGCCTTACATATAATCCCGGATGTTGGAATTGGGCTCTAAGGCTTAATTGCTTGAGTAAAAGAGAATATCTTCGAAATTTATCATGCTAATGTGCTCAACTGAGTTGTGATAGCACGAGAAGGTGCATGAGGTGCTAAACAGTGATTTCAGACTACTCCAGTGTAGTTCTCATCACGTTCGAGGACGAACGTATGTTTAAGTGGGAGAGAATGTAATGACCCAACCAGTCCTTTTGAGCCCTAGCACGTCGTTCAACAGTCTGAGACCATGAGCAGCTTCATTTCATGTATTGTGACTTGTTCGCATGGTTGAAATTTAAATTCAGGAAGATCGGAGTTAAATCTAAATGAAAATTTTCAGTTGAGAAGCTTAAAGTTGAAAGAATGAACTAGGATTGGATTTTTGAGTAAACGACCTCGGAATCGGGATCTAAAGGTTCCAGTAGGTTCGTATGATGATATAGGACTTGGGCGTATGCCCGGTTCGGGTTTTGGATAACCCGGGAGCGTTTTGGCGCCTATTGTGGAAGTTAGCATTTTTGGAAGAAATTTCTTAAGTTTGGCTTGAAGTGCATTTCAGTGTTATCGATGTCCGTTTGGGATTTCGAGACTGGAGTAGCTCCGTATGGTGATTCTGGAGTTGGGAGCACGATCGGAAGTGAATTAGGAGGTTGTAGGTCATTTTGAAGCCATTTGGCTAAATATAGAAATTTGAAGGTTTTTGAGAAGTTTGATCGAAAGTGAACTTTTTGTATCGGGGTTGGAATCCGATTCCGGAAGTTGGAGTAGGTCCGTAATGTCAAATATGACTTGTGTCAAAATTTGAGGTCAATCGGACATGATTTGATAGGTTTAAACATCGGAAGTAGAAGTTGGAAAGTTCAAAGTTCATAAAGCTTGAATTGGAGGTCGATTGATGATTTTAGCGTTGTTTTATATGATTTGAGGCCTCGGGCAAGTCCGTAATATGTTTTGGGATTGGTTGGGGTCCCGGGGGCCTCGGCTGGATTCCGGGTGGTAAACAGATCGAAAGTTGGAATTTAAGAAGAACTGAAGCAGCTGGTATCTGGTATCTCCGCTTCTGCGGAAATGGGACCGCAAAAGCGACCCCATAGAAGTAGTTGAGGGAGCTGCAGAAGCGGATTCGTTCGAAGGGTCATGGACCACAGATGCGGTCAAGGTTCCGCAGAAGCGGGAGCGCATCTACGGAAGAGGGTATCACAGAAGCGTAAAAGGGGGGCTGAGCCCAGGACCGCAGATGCAGCTTTTGACCGCAAAAGCGGAACCGCTTAAGCGGGAGTAATTCCACAGAAGCTGAAATAGCTGGGGCAGAAGCATTGTTTTAAAGTCAAATTTTGGCCATTTCTCTCACATTTTTCATGGCTTGGGCGATTCTTGGAAGGGTTCAAGAGAGGATATTCATCAACAATGTTAAGGTAAGTTATTCCTACCTATTTTGAGTTAAATACATTAATTATGTATGGATTTTAGTATGAAAATGGGTAGAAAATTGAGGGTTAGAGGAAGACCTAGAAAATTAGTGTTCTTGGATTTTGACCATGATTTTGAGTATGGAATTAAGATAAAATCATATATTTGAGTTCGTGAGTTTATGGGTAAACTTTATCTTCGAGAAATTTCGGAATCTGAGCACGTGGGCCCGAGGGCATTTTGGTCATCTCACTAAGCAGAGTTGGGAATTTGTATAATTTGAATTGTTAACAAGTATTTGAGCATGTTCTAATTAGTTTGTCGTTAATTGGCTAGTTTTGGTGCATTGTGCGTCGTTTCAAGCCTTTGGAAGAATGTAGATTGCCGGTTATGAGTCTTCGGAGCGAGGTGAGTCTCCTTTCTAATCTTGTGAGAGGGAATTTACCCCATAGGTGAAGTGATTGATTATGTGCTCCTATTTGTGGGTGCTACATACGCACGAGGTGACGAGAGTCCGTGCGTAGCTACTATTATGCTATTGTTCGGGTAGTTAGGACCTAAAAGCATGTTGTACGTGGATTAATTGTGAACCCATCGGTAGCTTGAATTTGCTTAACTCTTATGTGTACCTGCATCGCATGCATGATTCGCGAGCAGGGTATGTGTTTATTTTTGGACTGGGCCGAATGCCTCGGCAGATTAAATAGATGCATCTATGGTAGGGGCCGCACGACCCTCGGCAGTGCACAATTTACATTTCTATTGGAGCAGGCCGTCGACCTCGGCATGATTTGCGCATGTCTATGCTGTTGTCTTGAACTTAATTAAGTTATTATTGCCTTTTTGTGGCTTAAAAATATTTGGATCATATTCAAAAGAAATTTTGGAAATTTCCTATGAAAGAATTATGTGTTTACTTGTTTCCTCTATCTGGATTAAATTCATGTTTATAAAATAAATCCACTGTTTAATATGTATATTAAGGATAAATAATCATTGGACTATTAGAGAGGGTCAAGTTGACCATCTCGTCTCTACCCCTTCGGGATTAGGTGGGAAACTCACTGAATACACGTTGATTACGTACTCATACTACACTTCTGTGCATTTTTGTTGTACAGGTTTATATATACCTCTAGCAGCTTACTGGGCGTAGCAGCACAGACGTTTCTGGGACTAGGTGAGCTGCGTCATTCGAGGCGACTGCAGCTAGTGTAGTTCCTTTCAGCCTCTGTATTTTACTTCCTGTCCACCGTATTTCAGGCTGAGGTTGTATTTTATCTTTCTTATCAGTAGTTGCTCATGTACTTGTGACACCGGGTTCTGGGGATGTATTTGGATTATTTGAAAATTTTAAATGTTGTTTAAATATTTCATTATTTATTCGGAGGAATATACTAAGTCTTGTTTAAATCGTATAAAAGAAATGTTTTCAAAATTTTTATAACGAGAATTTAATTAAGTATTTTAGTTGGCTTGCCTGACAGAGGTGTCTGGCGCCACCACGACCCTTAGTGGATTTTGGGTCGTGACACTTTATCATTCGAGCCAATGCTCCAGAAAATCAAATAATCATAACGTCTCTCACATGTTCTTTAAAATATATAGGAAACTCAATTAAGCATGAAAATCTCAATAAGGTCATGATAATCACATTTTAAGGACTCACGGTCATGCTAGACACTAGTGTATAGATACTCGTCACCATGCCTATACACCGTACTCGACAATTAGCAAGTAGAAAACAAGACTCAACTCTTATTCAGATCAAAACATGTTTAATGATGTTAAAGATCAAAGGAACTAAGTAAAAATCGACTTACAATTGATTTGGAAGAAAGTTTGTGCTTGAAAAATCGCCTAAGGACTGTGGGATTTGAAAGAATGGTGAAAAATGGTGAAAATTCGTCTAAGTATGAAATTGATGAGCCTCAGATATGGGAATTGCGAAATGAGGTTCGCAATTGCGAACCCCGACTCTGCTAAGTTGGGAATTGTGAAGTCAGGTTCGAATTTGTGAACACTGTACAAAAATGCAGACTTCGCATTTGCGACTGATCACCCTTCACATTTGCAGACGAAATTGTCACATTTGCGACCCATGCAGAATCCTCCTTTTGTCGCATTTGCGATCAGGGACTCGCATTTGCGAGAATTCCTTCGCAAATGCGAAGATACCAGAACTGAGATATACCAGATTTTCCAAAGTTTAAAATGCACTCCGACACCTATCCGAAACTCACCCGAGCCCTTGGGGCTCCAAACCAAACATACACACAACCTCAAAAACATCCTACAGACTTACTCGTGCAATCAAATCGCCAAAATAACATCATAAACATCGAATCAAGCCTCAAAACTCAAGATTTCTTCTAAATTCTCATGAATCATAAATTTTCCATTTTAAGTCCGAAATATGTCAAATGACGTCCGTTTTCAACCAAATTTCACAGAAACGTCTTAAAACACATATAAGACGTGTACTGGGTGCCAGAACCAAAATACGGGCCCGATACTAACACGTTCTAATCCATTTTCATTTCAAATTTCCTTAATAATTTCAGAAAAACAATTTTTTTTAAAAATTCATTTCTCGGGCTTGGGATCTCGGAATTCGATTCCGGGCATACGCACAAGTCCCATATTTTCCTACGAACCCTTCGGACCATCAAATCATGGGTCTGGGTCCGTTTACCCAAAATGTTGACCGAAGTCAAATTTAATCATCTTAATATCAAAATTCACCATTTTTCACACAAAATTTATATTTAAGCTTTTTCGGCTATGCGCCCGGACTACGAACACAAATCGAGGCAACCCTAAATGAGGTTTTTCAGTCCTCGGAAACACAGAATGAGTAAGAAATCTGGTGATGACCCCTTTGGGTCGTCACATTCTCCACCTCTAAAATAACCGTTCGTCCTCGAACGGACAAAAGAAAGAAGTACCTGAGTCGGGAAATAGAAGAGGATAACGGCTTCGAATATCGGACTCGGACTCCCAGGTCGATGCCTCAGGAGGCTAACCTCTCCAGTGAACATGCATAGAAGGAAAACTCTTCGACCTTAACTGTCGAACCTGCCAGTCTATAATAGACACCGGCTCCTCCTCATAAGACAGATCCTTGTCCAACTGGACAGTGCTGAAATCTAACACGTGGGATGGATCACCATGATACTTCTAGAGCATAGACACATGAAACACTGGATGCACGGTTGATAAGCTAGGCGTCAAGGCAAGTCTATAAGCCACTTCTCCCACACGATTGAGAATGTCAAATGGACCAATGAACCTAGGGCTAAGCTTGCCCTTCTTCCCGAACCTCATCACGCCCTTCATAGGCGACACTCAAAGCAATACCTGCTCACCAAACATAAAAGCCACATCTCAAACCTTATGGTATGCATAACTCTTCTTCCTGGACCGAGCTGTACGAAGCCTATCCTGAATAATCCGGACCTTATCCAAGGCCTCCTGAACCAGATCTATACCCAATAATCGAGCCTCTCCCAGCTCAAACCATCCAACTGGAGACCGACATCGCCTACCATACAACACTCATAAGGAGCCATCTGAATGCTGGACTGGTAGCTGTTGTTGTAGGCGAACTCTGCTAAAGGCAAAAACTGGTCCCATGAACCTCCAAAATCAATAACACAAGCTCAAAGCATATCCTCCAATATCTGAATAGTCCGGTCGGACTGTCCGTCCATCTGAGGATGAAATACTGTACTCAGCTCCACCCGTGTGCCTAACTCTCGCTGAACTGCTCTCTAGAAATACGAGGCAAACTGCGTACCCTGATCCGAAATGATAGATACCGGCACCCCATGAAGGCGAAAAATCTCCTGAATGTAGATCTCAGATAACCTCTCGGATGAATAGGAGACTGCCACAGGAATGAAACGCGCTAACTTAGTTAGCCTATCAACAATGACCCAAACTGCATTGAACTTCTTCCAGGTTAACGGAAGTCCAGTAACGAAATCCATGGTAATCCTCTCCCACTTCTACTCGGGAAGCTCAATCCTCTGAAATAGACCACCATGCCACTAATGATCATACTTAACCTGATGACAATTCAATTACCACGCCACATATGCCACAATATCTTTCTTCATTCTACACCACTAATAATGCTGCCTCAGATCCTGATACATCTTCGCAGCGCCCAGGTGAATAGAATACCAGGAACTATGGGCCTCCGCTAAGATCAACTCTCGAATCCCATCAACGTTGGACACACAAACTCGACCCTGCAATCTCAAAACACCATCATCATATAAGGTCACCTTCTTGTCACCTCCATGCTGCACCGTGTCTCTCAGGACACACAAATGAGGAACATCAAACTGCCGATCACGGATGTGCTCCAATAATGAAGACCGAGAATCGTGCAAGCTAACACTCGGCTAGACTCAGAAATATCCAACCTCACAAATCGATTGGCCAAGTCCTGGACATCTAAAGCAAGCGATCTCTGGTTGACCGAAATATAAGCAAGACTGCCCATGCTGGCTGACTTCCTGATCAATGCATCGGCCACCATATTGGCCTTCCCGGGGTGATATAAGATAGTAAAATCATAATCTTTTAACAACTCCAACCACCTTCTCTGCCTCAAATTCAACTCTTTTTTCTTGAACAAGTACTGAAGGCTCTTGTGATTTGTGTACACCTCACACGTCACACCATATAGATAATGCCTCCAAATCTTCAAAGCATGAACAATGGCTGCCAACTCTAAATCATGAACCAGATAATTCTTCTCGTGGATCTTCACTACCTCAAAGCATTGGCAATGACACTTCCATCCTTCATTAAAACTGCACCAAGCCCAATACGAGAAGCATCACAATATACTGTATAAGGCCCTGAACCTGTGGGAAAAACCAATACCGGTGCCGTAGTCAAAGCTATCTTGAGCTTATGAAAGCTTGCCTCACACTCATCTAACCATCTGAACTGGGTACCCTTCTGAGTCAATCTGGTCATCGGGGCTGCAATAGATGAAAAACCCTCCACGAACCGATGATAGTAGCTTGCCAATCCTAAGAAACTCTAAATCTCTATAGCTGATGCTGGTCGGGCCAGTTCTTGACTACCTCAATCTCCTTTGGGTCCACCTGAATACCCTCTGGTGATACAACGTGACCCAAAAATTCAACCAAACTCAACTAGAACTCACACTTCGAGAACGTAGCATATAATTGACTATCCTTTAGAGTCTGAAGAACTACTCTAAGGTGCTGCTCATGCTCCTCCTGGCTGCGGGAGTATGTCAGAATATCATCAATAAATACTATCACGAACAAGTCCAGATAAGGCCTGAACACTCGGTTCATCAACTACATAAATGGTACTGGGGCATTGGTCAACCCAAATGACATGACCAGGAACTCACAATGCCCGTACCGAGTGCGAAATGCTGTCATAGGGACATCGGATGCCCTAATCCTCAACTGATGGTAGCCAGATCTCAAGTCTATCTTTGAAAACACCCTAGCACCCTAAAGCTGGTCGAACAAATCGTCAATCCTCGACAATGGATACTTGTTCTTGATGGTAACTTTATTTGATTTCCGGTAATAAATGCACATCCACATCGAACCATCCTTTTTATTCACAAATAACACTGGCGCACCCCAAGGCGAAATGCTGGGTCTAATAAAGCCATTCTCAAGCAAATCCTGCAACTGATCCTTTAACTCTTTCAACTCTGGCGGGGCCATGTGATACGGCGGGATAGAAATGGGCTGAGTGCCCGGAGCCATATCAGTACAAAAGTTGATATCCCTGTCGGGTGGCATACCCGACAAGTCTGAAGGGAAAACAAGGAACACCCGAACGAAGGGAACCAAATCAATATAAGGGATCTCTGCACTGGAATTGCGGACATACGCCAAATAAGCTAAAAACCCCTTCTCGACCATACGTCGATCCTTCACATACGAGATAACACAGCGAGTGGAATGACCTAGGGTCCCTCTCCACTCCAAATGGGCAAATCCGGTAAAGCTAAGGTCACGGTCTTGGCATGGAAATCCAATATAGCATTATACGAGGACAACCAATCCATCCCCAATATAACGTCGAAATCCACCATGTCTAGGAGCAACAAATTAACACGGGTCTCAAGACTCCCAAACACCACGACATAGGAACGATGAACTCGCTCGACCATAATCGAATCACCCACCGGTGTAGACATATAAATAGGAATACTCAATGTATCACTAGGCATGACCAGATATGGTACAAAATAAGATGACTCATACTCTCTCTCGGTGGGGAGTATGACCAGAGCATGGCGAGCTAGATCAATGAACCGGGTCTCATACTGAGTGACTATCATAGAACACTGCTGGAGGCACTCGAACTACCTGCTAAGATCCTCTCTCTGAGTGACTGGGAGAAACTTCTCCAAAATAACTTTGAAAACTGATCCGAAGTCAAAGATGGAGACCCTGCTGTTTTGGATAAACAATAGTCCCTCCACCAAGTATTGGAGGATCCAGATAGACAAAAGTTGTAAAAGTCGACCCCATTGGTTTCCACAATACACATAGTTTGAAGAACCTCATGGCAGCTATATAAGAAATCATGTGGATCCTTTGAAGAAGAGCCACTGTAAGTGGTAGTGAAGAGCTTGGTGAATCGATCCAATATCCATAGAGCATCGGCGGACATAGCCGCACTGTCCCTAGTATGAGCAACTGTACCCGGCTTAACTGCCACAGCTGGCTGAACCACCGAAACTAAAACCTAGGGAGCTACCTGCTTTGGAGTACGTGTACCAGGAGTCTGAACCCCTCCTCCAGCTTGAGAAGTGGCTGGTGCAACTGGAAGCAAACCCGCTCGAGTGACACTCTCTCAATATGAACAGAGCATCCTGAAGAACTGGGGTGGCTGTGAACTCCTCTGGGACCTGAGCTGGGCCCATCGGAGTTGGAACCTCCTCGTTGTAATCAATTTGAGGCTCCGCCCCTGGGGCTGCTGCTTGTTGATACCCAATTTTTCCCCGAGTATTTTATATACCTAAAATACTTTCAAAATAACATATACATTAATATATAAGCATGCCCAAGAAGTTTTGGTATTTTTCCTTATTTTTAAGATTTTAAAACTAATTTTTTGCCTATTTTAATAATAGAAAATTCAATAGTTATTCCCAAACTATCATGTTTGGTGAATAATTTATTTTCATTCTCATATTCGCACCAAAATATAATTAAGTTGATTTTTATATATTTTTATAAATTTATTTGGTAGTTCTAAAGTTAAATTGTATATAATTGCAAGTTTAGCGTATCCTAAGATTAACTGCATTTTTATAATTGTAAAATTGGTTCCAATACTGTTAAATTAATATTTATATGTTATTTACTGACTCAGTACTTTTAATTTAATTTCATAATCATTTTACTATTTTTTTTTAAATAAAAGGAAAAATGGCTATTTAAAATATAGCCCCAATTCGTTTCAATTGTATCCCCATTTACATTTCAATTTTTTTAGCCTGAAGTTCGCCCAATTTCAAGCTTAAAATCGGACCAACCCAATCCTATCTAACCCAACCCAATGACCCGTTCATCCTACCCGACCCAAGGCTCTTTTAATCTAGATTGATCAACGGTCACGATCTCTTCTTTCATTTTTTAATTTGCCTAAACCAACCCTAATCCTCTCATTTCCCTCTAGTAGCCACCTTTGGATCCTCTTATCTCTCTCTCAACCTTTCCCCTAATCCTAGCAGTTTCTCATCATCCTTACCCCAAAATTCACCGGAATCCATGGCTTCTCAGGCCATGGAAACCCTATATTCACCTCCTATTGCTCCTACGTGCCTGATGCTAAAAGGATCGAGGCCAGACTTCAGAGGTCTTCACTCAGACCTTCACCGATTTGAGGTTTCCGGCCATTTTCGGCCCTGCTCCGACCTTATCAACTTAGATCTAATCTCGTGACTTCCAAGCCTTTCTCGTCCTTTAGGGTTCTCAGAAACCCTAGCCTATTCAAGGTTCTTTCATCGTTATTTTTCTAGATCTATGCATTATCTAAGCTTTTCTTGCCATCTAAGGTGTTTTCCCCAAAAACTTCTTTTCAAAATCGTTTCTATTCAATTTTAGGGTTTCTGAAAGGATTTTTGAAAAAAAATCATTCTGATGTTTCTCCTTATTTTCTTTATGTGTGTTTGTTCATATCCTGCTCCTATGATTTCTTTATGACGCGTGTACTGTTTTCTACCTTTTCTTTTCTACTATGCATGTTATTTTTGTTAAACTTTTCCATGTTTTCTCTACTCTTTTACTCTGTTTGTTTACTGTTAAGTTATTTGATTTTGTTTACTGGACTCTGTTCATATTTTTACATGCTTCATCTACTTGTGTTCATGTCTGTATTATCTCCTTCTTCAGAATTTGTTTAGGTTCCAAGTTTTCTCAAAATGTGTTCTTCATGATTCTTCTTCCTTTGTCATTTAATGTGCTATCATATCTGTCTTGTTGAGACTCTGAAGCAAATGGCTTGCTTTCTCACTTCCATGTTTTGAAACCCTGGGATTTGGGGGTTTCCTTTGATGATTTTGATTCCTTGTGTTCGAGTTAAGGCTCCTCTTTGGGACGTTGGACTCTTAGACTCACTATGAGTCTGGAAATTGAACTTGCATCTCTTTTCTTATGATCCTGAGTTTTATGATTCTGAACTCCTCTCACTTTTACAAAGCTCGACAGTCTCTTCTTGATTCACACGTTTGTGTACTTTATATATGACACTCTTCTTTTAGAAGATTTTTTGCCAACTACTAATTGATTCTGAATCCCTTTGATGGTGTTTACTTGATTGTTCTTGATTTTCCCTAAGTGAACCTTTCTTTACCCTTTTTCTCAACCTGATTCATTCGAGCAAGCATGTAATTTTGGTTTTACTGATTGATTCCATTTCCTTTTTTTTCAAGCTGTGTACTATTGGTTTGTTTCCTTAAATAGCTTCTATGCACTTACCCTTTATTATACTGCTAGGAAAACATTCTTTCAAAATACCTTCCCTTAATTGTTTTACCCGTTTGAATTTGAATCCCTTATTTAAAGGGAGTCTTATATGGTTGATTGAAAATCAGACTTTGATTATTTTCTTACCTTATTTCTCACAACTTTCACACTATAAATACTCTCCTCCCTTCTCTTTGAACATATACGAACATAGAACACAATCTGGGTTCACAATTCACTCTCACTTAAACTCTCTCTTTCTGATACTTGCACTGCTGTGGACTTTGTGGACAATGTGCTTAATTCTGCCCATTTGTTTCAAGCATATTGTCGCATGTTTCCCCTTTCCTTTATAGTTTAGTATTTAAATTATGTATGCAATTAGTTATTTGTCATGAATTTGATACTTTATGAATCACCTTACCCTTTATCCTTTATATGTGAGTTATGGTTCAGGAAATAACAACACTCCAATTTGCCGTCTTGTCTATGATCCTGAACTAGATTCTTTGAATCCCAAACTCAATCAATGCCCATTACCTTTTCCCCTTTCATGTGTCTGAGCCCTGGACTGGGCTCTGATAGTGTCCTAATCACTACCTAGACTTTGGTCTAACCTTCAAAAGGTCTGTACCTAACTTGTTCAACCAAGCAAGTGGTCAGGGGTGTGCTAGTCTACTTTGTGGCTAGGTATGACCACCACCTGTCATGGCTCCCCAATTCCCCTTTCACTTTGCACTTACTCTTAGCTTTAAGTTCCATCCCTCTCTTGCAAGCCATGCTTTGGGACCCCTGAGCTCCCTCTGAACTTGGATGCATGAGAGCTGGCTCTTTCATACTGCACTATTCTAATTCTGATAGTATCTTGGGTGTAAACAATGCCTGGAATCCCTGAGATTCCTTGGAACTTTGAAACACCTTGGATAAAAAGAAGGCTTCAGAAATCTGGATCCCGAAAATGGCTCAATCGCATGTTATTAGACATTTAGGTTGAATTAGGCTGCTTGGATCTAGCTGTTAGTTTTTGATGTATCTTTTAATTTCCTGTTTGATTCATTAGTTGTAATAATTTTGTATGAAACTCGGGGAGTATAATAAAAGGGTGTGGGAGGGGTCTTTACTTTTCTTGCATCCAAGGGGTAAAAATTATGAGTTAGGATTTTTATTTTTTATCAAACTAGAAATCCTACCTATAGGGTCTTTAATACTGATTCAATAACATAAAGACCATGCCTATAGGATTTAACGCTTAACTTTACTGCAAAATCACCTAGAAAGCATGTCTATAGGATTTAACATTCATGTTCTGTAATGACACATATAGAGATCATGTCTATAGGCTCTTGCATTTCTGTATATACAAATGTCATTAGGCAAACCATTTATAGGCTTAGTAGCAAAGTTGCATATAGACACCATGTGTATAAGACTCCTATTAATGTCATGAAAGGGTGTTAAAATCAGTAAACATATAGAAAGCATGCCTATAGGAAACCTCGTCTTTAATAGCATCATTCATTCTTAAGTAGTATCGATTGCTGGAACTCGTGTATTTAATTAAACTGGTAATTTTCTATTTTTGAAACCCGCTAAAATTGGTAAACCTTTTCCTATAACCAATCTGCACTCCTCCGAAACTCCTAAACCTTTTAATCAGTTTACATCTTTTCTGAAACAACTGGTAACTCTTTTCTAAAATCGGTTTACATCTTTTCTCCTTGTTTAAACTGATAACTCTTTTTCTAAAATCAACTTGCATCTTTTCTGAAACTACCGGTAACTCTTTGCATCTTTTTCCTGAAATTAATAGATCCTACGCCTAGGTTTTTATTTCAACTCATAAACAAAAGGTTGGCTAATTAATGAATTGGGTCAGTCCCTGACAACTGTATTCGAGTTGCCTAATGCAGACTTTCTGTTTAAATACATTTGTTGAACCAGTCCGCACGCTATTTAATTTAAATCTAAGACCAAATAAGTATTTTTCAAGGCATGCTAAACTAAACGATTGTTAGACTTCTGGGGTTAATTTGAGCCTTGTATGCTTGTTTGTTCTCCTCTTTTACTTGATACTTGTTTTGAATGTCGAGCTAGAATTTTATCCTTTAAACTCCACAAAGGCCCCCATCCCTTTCTTCTCCTTTAGGATTAGAAGTCCTGATACCCCGAGACTAATAGGATTGGGACGGGTAGTAGCATGCGATAAGTAAGCGATACTGTTCCGCGCTTTAATACCTTAACAGGGTGGGAAGGGTAGACATGCAGATGATGATTACACGATAACACTCCGCGTACAACTGAGTACCGGTGTTGTGAGAATGATCCATGTAATGTATAAACCTAGGACCCTTTTCTCCTTCTTTATTAGCTTAACAAATTTTTTTGAATCTTTAAAACTATGGCATTTTCAATTTCTGCTTCTCGCATGATCTTTCGGATTATTTGCACTAAGTACTTGACCTTTTCCTCTACTTGCACGTTTTTTACAAAAATTGCTCCTTTAAAATTCAGAACTTCTTTTAACCTTTTGTGCTTCTTGTACTTGTTTATTTACATTTACATCTAAAGTCACAATTGTAGCATGGCCGCGAACCATACTAGTGGATCTTGAGGGGTGCCTAACACCTTCCTCTCGAGATAATTTCAATCCCTTACCCAAAACTCTGGTCTGCATCTTTAATTCTTCTAAAAGTGTCCTAATGCACTATAATCATTAGGTGGCGACTCTCCAAACTCTCAAAACACCCAATTCCCAAAGTGGGAAAAGAGTTGTCTTCCCGAATGTCGTGAACCCGATTCCGCAAGGAAAAAAGGGGCGTTGACAGCATGGCGACTCCGCTGGGGACTTCTTTCGGCTTTTACCATTGCATGCTATACATGACTTTATTGCTTTATTTTGTTGCTTTTTGTTTAATGTCTTTATTTGAAACTAACTTGTTTCTTTTGTTTCTTTTTCTTTAATTACTTTCATTTATTTCTTTTCAATCAATACTATTGTAATTTCTGAGCAATCACTGTAAACTTTATTGTATGAACGTGAAAATACATGTCAATTTATTTCATCCTTGTAAACAGCATCTTTAACATCATATTCCACTCGTGCCAAACAAATACTATAGCAACGCTTATAATGAGTAGTTGTGCACTTCCAATGCTACCACCCCCTAAATTTGGCAAAGGCATATTTGCGGTAAAACTAGTCGATCAATGGTGTAGTCAACGGTTCCGTACCTTTCCCTCTTAAGTTGTCCGCTCAAGGGTACCGGTCTAGCACTTCAAGACAGAAACCTTACTCCGTTAAACTGTACATGCATCATGGTCAAACCTAGCCGAGTCAGTTATGTTTTCCACATAATGACTCATTAAGATAGCCTTGTCCAAAGTCCACCAGGTTTCCTTGAAACCCAAATGGACACCTCCACATTCTGTGCATTTATTTGGAGAACTTAAGTGCTTTGCTATGCTAATTATTGATTTAAATAGTCGAGTCTAGTGGGGGTAAGGGCCTAATACTATGTTTTGCAGAAAATGAGGCACGAGATCCCATGATTTGGCATTGTAACCAACATTCATCCAAGGCTACTGAATTGGTGGAACGACCTCCATTCTAGTGATCAAACACTCATCTGCAAGTACCTAGGGAATCTACCTTCTCTCCTATAGATTCAACCTAACAACAGAATCATAGAGGCTACAACATTGTTCTGGGATAGTGACAAATCTGTGTTCCGCTTTAGTGATCTAGAGATGACTCTTTTACTTGAAGAGATAGGGGGTCTAGCTGGAATTCCTTGGGAGACTCCGGGTTTGCTTATGCCAGAAAATTGCAAAGGAAGGGGTTTCCTTAAAATGATGGGGTTGAAGAAAAACCCAGAATTAACCTGTTTGAAAGACTCCTACATCCCGTTTGACTATCTATACGAAAGGTACAGCCTTAGCAAGTCATACCGCACCTATTAAGACGAATTTGCTATCACCTCATTGGGGCATGTCCATAGAAGGGTCTTTGTTTTCATGTTTTTCTTTTTGGGGATGATCGTGTTCCCTATGAAAAAGGCTAGGATCCACACCAGACCAGCCATGGTAACCAAAACTTTGATGGAAGGGATTGGTGGGCAAACTTTCAGCATAGTGCCCATGATCGTCGCCGAGATATACCGTGCCTTGAATAAGTGTCAACAACATGGCAATCATTTTGAGGGTTGCAACTTATTGCTTCAGCTTTGGCTCATGGAACACCTCCAGAAAGGAGAATACCGACAGGAGATCCTACGTAGAGATTGGGATGATCATATTGCCTTCCACTAGCCGAGGCGTATAAATTATATGCCAAATATATTCGCTCAGCTAGATGATGCCAGAGGGTGGGTAGAATTGTTCAAAAATCTGAAAGAAGACCAGGTGCAATGGTTGTTTGAGTGGTTCCCTATGGATGAATTCATTGTCCGATCCCGAGATGCACTATTTCTCATACTGATTGGTTTGAGAGGGACTTATCCTTATGTTCCTCTCCAAGCCATGAGGCAAGCTGGAAGAAGACAAATCATACCAAGAGTTGATAAAACAAGTCACCTCAAGGCTGATTTCCAGGACGATGATAGCCCTCACAGGTGCCAAACTCAACATTTGTGGCATTGCAGAATCATTTTGGGGAAGGAATCCATCGAGCCAGACAGGTATCACGCCGGTTGCATGCCACATTATTTGGGTGGGTTAGAAGACGATGGAATGGGTCAGCTGAGATTCGTTTGAGGTCACAGAATTGTTGATGAGCATGCTGAAGCACAGGTTAAGTATAAACAACTGCGCAAGAGAATTCGAGAGTGTGGCTTGGAGTGCATTTCAGTGTTATCGATGTCTTTTTGGGATCCCGAGATTGTAAATAGCTCCGTATGGTAATTCTAGATTTGGGGGAGCGATCGGAAGTGAATTCGGAGGTCCGTAGTCATTTTGGAGCCATTTGGCTAAAGATAGAAATTTGAAGGTTTTTGAGAAGTTTGACCGGAGGTTGACTTTTTGATATCAGAGTCGAAATTCGATTTTGGAAGTTGGACTAGGTCCGTAATGTCAAATATGACTTGTGTGCAAAATTTGAGGTCAATAAGACGTGATTTGATAGGTTTAAGCATCGAAAATGGAAATTGGAAAGTTCAAAGTTCATAAAGCTTGAATCGGGGTGTAATTCATGATTTTAGCATTGTTTGATGTGGCTTGAGGCCTCGAGCAATTCCATAAGGTGTTTTGGGATAGGTTGGTATGATTGGTTGGGATGCCGGGGGCCTCAGGTGAGTTCCGGGTGGTTATCGGATCAAAATTTGATTTTTGAGAAGGCTGGGGGCTGCTGCTTCTGTGGATTTGGGACCGCAGAAGCGGCCCTGCAGAAGCGAAGGGCAAGCTGCAAAACGACTGGCGTGGAGTAGCCCAGGCATCGCAGAAGCAGCCCAGGGACCGCAGAAGCGGTTCCACTTAAGCGGCCCCTAGACCGCAGAAGCGGTCTGCTCCCCTTTAGCCCAAGCCGCAAAAGCGGCTAAAAGTCGCAGAAGCGGACAAAATTCCGCAGAAGTGGAAGAAGCTGCGGCAGTGAGGATGTTTTAATTTCGGGGTTGAGTTCATTTCAACCCCATTTTTCTTCCATTGGAGTCGATGTGGAGCAGCTTGGGGATGCCATTTTCGTCACTCGTCATGAGGTAAGTAATTTATGCTAGTTTTGAGTTAAATACAAGGTTTATACATGGATTTAGGCATGAAAATTAGTATAAAAAATTGGGATTTTGGTGGGAAACCTAGAAAATTATAATCTTGGATTTTAGCCACGATTTGAATATGGAATAAAGAGAAAATAATATATTTGAGTTCCTAAGGTTATGGGTAAACTTTATCTTCTAAAAGTTTTGGATTCCGGGCACGTGGGCCTGAGGGCATTTTGGTCAACATTCAATCGGGGTTAGGAATTGCTATAAATTAGTTTGTAATGAATATTGGAGCATATATTAATGGATTTGCATAACCATTTGGCTAGTCTTGGAGCGTGGTGCATCAATTGGAGTCTTCAGAAGATGTAGAATGTCGGTTTTGGATCTTCGAAGCGAGGTGAGTCTCCTTTCTAATCTTGTGAGAGGGAATTTTCCCCATAGGTGAGTTAAATTGATTATGTGCTCCTATTTGTGGGGGCTGCGTACGCACGTGGTGATGAGAGTTCGTGCGTAGCTACTATCATGTTATTGTTCGGGTAGTCTAGGACCTAAAAGCATGTTATACTTGAGTAAATTATGAACTCACTGATGACTTGGATTGTTTAAATCACCTTTGATTAGTAAACGAATTTAAAAAGAGGTTAAACATCATTTCCTGAATTGTTAAACTGAGAATTTGCTTATTTGGATAATTACATAAAATTCTAATTGGCTATCTGAGCATGAATCTTACGTGTACCCGCATCACATGGATGATTCGTGAGCGGGGTAATAAATCACCTTAAATTAATAAATGGATTTCTAAAGAGACTTTAGCTTCGTTTTCCCAAATTATTAAAGAGAATTGGCCTTTCTTGGATAATTGCTCCACATTGAATTCTTGACTGACTGTCTTTCTGTGTGTGTTTATTTTGGACTGGGCCGAACACCTCAGCAGATTAATAGATGCATCTATAGGCGCGTCGTCGACCCTCGGCAAGTGCACATTTATTTCTGTTGGACCGGGCCATCGCCTCGGTATGATTTGCGCATGCTTGTATTGTTGCCTGGACTTATTTAAGTCGTTACATGCCTCACTATGGCTCGAGATCATCTTGTTAATAATGAAAAGAAATCTTGGAAAATTTCCTATGAAACAATTATGTATTTACTTATTTCCTCTATCTGGATAAAAATCATGTTAGAAAATAAATCCACTGTTTGATATGTATATTGAGAATAAATAATCATTGGACCATTAGAGTGTGTCAAAGTTGACCATCTCGTCTCTACACCTTCGGGATTAGGCGGGACACTCACTGAGTACACGTTGATTATGTACTCATACTACACTTCTGTGTATTTTGTTGCACAAGTAGATACACTTCTAGTAGCCTATTGGGCGTAGCAACATGGATGACGCTGGGACTAGATGAGCTGCATCATTGAGGCGACCGTAGCTAGAGTAGTTCCTTCCAATGTACTATATTTACTTTCCATCCACTGTATTCCGGGTGGATGTTGTATTTTATTTCTCTTATCAGTAGTCGCTCATGTACTTGTGACACCGGGTTTCTGGGATGGTTTACAATGGATTTGTACCAACCGTTATTATTTAAATTTGAATTCTAGTAGTGAGCTTTTATTTATAAAAATGGAAGGAAAAAACTTAGATTTTCAAAAGTATTAAAAGAGGAATTAATTGATTAGTTAGTTGGCTGGCCTGACAGAGGTGTCCGACGCCACCACGACTCTTAGTGGATTTGGGGTCGTGACAGGGAAATACAAGAAGCCCATCAAAAATTGATCGAGGAGTGGAAAGAAATGGCTGTCAGCGCCAACAACCGACTAGGATATTTGGAGCGGGGTCTAGTAGAGCTGGAAGGAAAGTTCATCAAGAGGATCGAAGACTTCCAAAACGCCGAAGGAAATGCGGGCGGACATCTGGCCCGAACCTACTTACTGCTAGGACTACGCGAGTTGGTGGTGCTGTTCGAGGGAGACAAGACTGCCAAATCTGGGGAAGGTCCTTCTGGGACCAAGTAGTCAGGAATCCTTTATTTTTCCTTAACGATGTAATAAGGCCAATGGACACTAGTGACATTTACTTTCTGTTATTTAGAGTCGTTTTGGATTCATCTTATTTTTATCAATAAAATGAGGCATTTAGCATTATAAGTTCTCCAAAACTATTTGTCGCTAGGCCTACCTTGGGTACAATGAGGCACCAAATTTACGGCGCGATTTATATTCTCACCCAATATGTTTAAATACTACAATACTTTTTCCTCAGAACCCGCACTAACTTGTTACGTTATTGTTTTTTCCTTTTATTTTTATTCCCCTCCCCAAAGGTTAGTTCGTGCATTCTGGCACCATCAGCATACTCCACAAGATCCAAGGGCCCTTCACCTCCTCTTCCTCCGAGTCTTGTACGGAACAAGAACAAAGGCAAAATGGGAGATACAAGCGCCATAAAGGAGATTGAGATTCCTCAGGGTACCCCGGTTGCTAAGGAAAGTATTGCACAACTGGAACAAAAGCTATTGAAATTCCGAGAAGAACTGGATCATGTTCGGAATTTGGCGAGCGTATCATTGATGTCAACACCCAAAATTGCGCACCTCCACAAAACACCACGCAACCACAGATACAACCCACTCATTCCTGCAACACATGCCACACTCCAAATAACACCCCACTACTCATTCCCTAGCCACTGAACACCACAAATGACCATCTCCACAACACTCCTATTTACATGGATACTGTACCCCACTATGCCCAACCTATCTCAATGCACCTGAGTCTGATGACAAGGAATCCCTCATCAGGAACTTAGCGGCAGAGCTCAAGAAATTAACCAGTCGAGTTCAGGGCATGGAAGGTAACAAAGGCATTGAAGGATTGAATTACGAGGACTTGTGCATTCAACCAGATGTTGAACTTCCAGAGGGGTACAAACCTCCTAAGTTCGAAATGTTTGATGGAACAGGAGATCCCAGAGTCCACCTGAGGACCTATTGCGATAAGCTAGTTGGAGTTGGAAGGGATGAAAAGATCCGTATAAAGCTCTTGATGAGGAGCCTGAAAAGAGATGCACTGTCCGGGTACATCAGCCAGGACCCCAAGAAATGGACAAGTTGGGTAGGTATGGCATTGGACTTCATGGATAGATTCCGATTCAATACAGAGAACGTACCAGATGTATTCTACATACAGAATTTCAAGAAGAAACCCACCAAAACATTCCGCGAGTATGCTACTCGTTGGAGGTCAGAGGCTGCAAAGGTCAAGACGGCCCTAGAAGAAGATCAAAAGAATAGATTCTTCGTCCGGGCTCAGGATCCCTAATATTACGAGAGGTTGATGTTGATCGAGGTTCAAAAGTTCTCTGATATCGTCAAACTCGGAGAAAGAATTGAAGAGGGCATCAAGAATGGTATGGTTACAAATCTTGAAGCATTGAAAGCCATCAATAAGGCTTTACAAACTGTAGCGCATCCAAGAAGAAAGATGTAAGTGCCGTGATGGTCTCACATGGAGCAAAATCACCACCAAAATACCACACCCATCACCTCCACTTACATATCAGCCTATCCAAAATTACCAAGCACCCGCACCCTCCTATCCATCTCCCGTTTACCAATCCTCTCCAACTCTCACATATCAAACCACCTCACCCAGATACTCTCAACCAACACCTGTTTACCAAGCTTATAACACTCAACCCTGTCACTATCAATCACCACCCACTCGGCAAAATTTTTTTGAGACCCAAACCAAATTTTGACTGTAAACCACCCAGACAATACACAACCATCGCAGAGCCAATTGACCACTTATATGAAAGAATTAAAGCTGCTGGTTACATCACTCCTATCCCAGCCAAAGATCCAGAAAATCCTTCCCAGTGGGTCAACCCCAACAAGACCTGTGCGTATCACTCCAGCATGAAGGGACACACCCTTGACGAGTGCCGTTCATTAAAAGATAAGATTCAGACCCTGATCGACAATAAGGTCATTGTAGCAAAGGAGCCCGCTCCTAGTGTTTGTAACAACCCCCTGCCTGACCACAAAGGTGTAGACATTCATATGATCGAGATCGAGGATGAGTGGGACCCCAAAGGGTCAATAGGTTTGATTGCTGAAGGGGATGAACCAAAGAAGCCGTCGGTTACCCTTAACCCAATTGTTGTGAAGAATCAGCCCTCCATGGACGACAAAGTAAATATGTCTATGCCTCTTGAATTTGATGCGCCCCCTTCTGCGAAGGCGTCCGGGCCAATAGAAGTTGAATTTGGGGTTCCAAAGGCACCTACACCCTTTGAAGTTGTTGTGCTACCACCAAGGGTGCCTATTCCGGTGGCAATGACTGACATAACACCATTCCACTTAAATGCCATACCATGGGATTACACTGCCGAAGTTTGGAGGAAAGGAAAGACAAATACAGGAGAAACGATTGCCGTACAA
This sequence comes from Nicotiana glauca, assembly GCA_026770625.1. NCBI lineage: Eukaryota > Viridiplantae > Streptophyta > Magnoliopsida > Solanales > Solanaceae > Nicotiana > Nicotiana glauca. The sequence goes on from MU664721.1 coordinate 76,178, forward strand.
GGAATGACTAGAACAGGGAGGGTCTATACCCAGAGCACCTAGCTGAATCCGGTAAGCAAGCCCCGGGACGTCCCATTGAGACAGGACCTGACGATCTTTGGAGGAAAATACAGGCTAAGGAGTACTCAGTCGTTGAACAGCTAAACAAAACACCAGCACAGATATCTATCCCAGCTTTTCTGCAGAGTTCAGATGCTCACAAGAATGCCTTAATGAAGATACTGAGTGAAGCCTATATGCCCAGCAATTTAACCGGGGGTGATATGGTGAATATGGTGGGGAAAGTGCTGGAGAGCCACAAAATAACCTTCCATGAATACGAATTGCCGGCAGAAGGTTTGGGCCACAACAAGGCACTGCACATCACCGTGCAGTGTGAAAATTATTTCATCACCAGGGATCTGATCGACGGGGGATCGAGCCTCAACATCTGTCCACTTGTAACTCTCAGAACTTTGGGGAAAGGCCTACACGAGATCAAAGATGAGGCTATCAATGTCAAATCCTTCGATGGATCCCAGAGATCTACTATTGGAGAAATCAGCCTGTGCTTGCAAATGGGGCCAACATGGTTCGACGTCGACTTCTAAGTGATAGACGTCCCGGCATCCTACAACTTGCTGTTAGGACGCCCCTGGATCTACGCTGCTGGAGCCGTAGCATCGACCCTGCATTAGGCGGTACAGTTAGAATGGAATCACCAAGAAGATCATTCATGGCAATGGTAGTAACCCCATATATAGTCGCCAGACCATCCCAATGATCGGGGGTAGAATGAGAATAGACAGAGAGACATACCACCACATCGAAAGGGCCAATGCTGTAGACAAAGATAAATGGTGGGACAACAAGATCGAAAGTATCCTGAATTGGTGCGGGTACGAGCCTGGAAAG
>MU664723.1:0-24535 GCA_026770625.1 Nicotiana glauca
TCTTTTAATATTTGACAACATGCTGTTCCCAGCCACCAAACTGGGGTAGAAAAATTTTCTTTGTTTGTCTATTTTATTGCAAGCAGGAGCCCACCTAGATAAAAAGGGAATAGTTTCCAAAGCTAGCAAGTAGGAGCCCACCTAAAAAATAAGGGAATACATTTCAAACGTAGCAGTCAGGCACCCACCTGAAGAACAAGTGAAAGATAATGAAAGTCTTATATTTCAAGTTTAATATTCAGTAACACAACTCGCCCAGTTATCAAACTGGGGCAGAAAAGTTTCTTCGTTTTATATGGTTGTTTGCAAGCAGGAGCCCACCTGAAGAACAAGGGAATATCTTTCAAAATTCAGCAAGCAGGAGTCCACCTGAAGAACAAGGGAATATCTTTTCAAACACAGTAAGCAGGCACCCACCTGAAAAACAAGTGAAGTACAATCCAAATTTTAGCCTTTAATTTTAATATCTGATAACACGATATGCCCAGTCACCATACTGGGGCAGAAAATTTTCTTTGTTTGTCTATTTTTGTCACAGTCAGGAGCCCACCTGGAGAACAAGGGAATACATTTTCAAGCATCGCAATCAGGAGCCCACTTGGAGAACAAAGGAATAAATTTTCAAACATCATAAGTAGGAGCCCACCTGGAAAACAAGGGAATACTTTTCAAACATCGTAAGCAGGAGCCCACCTGGAGAACAAGGGAATTCATTTCAAAGTTCAAGCAAGCAAGAGACCACCTGAAAAACAAAGGGAATCCATTTTCTAATGCAGTAAGCAGGCACCCACCTGGAAAACAAGGGAAGTACAATCCAAATTTTAGCCTTTAAATATCTGATAACATGATATGCCCAGTCAACAGACTGGGGCAAAAGATTTTCTTTGTTTGTCTATTTTGTTGCAACCAGGAGCCCACCTAGAGAACAAAGGAATACATTTTCAAGCATCGCAATCAGGAGCCCACCTGGAGAACAAGGGAATATATTTTCAAGCATCGCAATCAGGAGCCCACCTGGAGAACAAGGAAATACCTTTCCAAGCATCACCGTTAGGAGCCCACCTGGAGAACAAGGGAATACCTTTTCAAGAAATCGCAAGCAGGAGCCTACCTGAAGAATGGACACATATTTCAAATTATAGTAGTCAAGCAACATCAGGAGGAATGGCAAAACACCGCTAAGGCAACAACATGAATTCCATTGGAAGAATACAAGATACAAGTTTAAAGCACCACAAGAGCAAGTTGAAGACATAGATAGGATCTCTTGTAATTCATAGAGCATAGCTTATGCTAGCTTCTTTTTATCTTGACATGGTGTAATAAGGAGGTCAGCGAGCAGTAACATCAACAACAGCACTGCAATCACAACTCCTGGTAGTCCCAGCTACCAGACACTCCTCAACTATACTGAACTGATTCCTGTTTAGCCCAGAATATGTAGGCAACCTTTGAAGCAGGGTGCGGTCAAAGCTTTTCAAAATGCTTCATACGGAATATGCGAACGGGCAAAAATCGCTCATTTCTGCTCACTTGTCTTTGCGCGAAAACTCTTTGTGTTTCCGAGCAAAGAGGGGCAGCTGTGAGCACATGATTTTTTTCCTAAGCAAATTGTTCCTAAAAAATTCAAACAAAATGATTTTTCTTTATTTTTATAATTTTTGTGCATTTCTGGTGTCATTTTATGATAATTGTTGCATTTTATTTGTGCATGTTAAAAAATACAAAAAATACGCATGTGCATTTAGGTTTTAATTTTATATGTTAATATTAATTAGGGATTAATTTTTTAAGAAGAGGATATGAAGAAAATGCCAAAAATAGTTCACTTTAGCATTGTTATTGTGAAATTATTGCAAAATAATTATTAAATAAATTTCATGCATTAATTAGTCTTAGTTTAATTGTTAGTTTAATTTTGCATCTTTGTAGAAATTAGAAAAATAAATAAAACAAAAAATACAAAATGAAAAAATACACAAAAACAATTTAAATAAAAGGAAAACAAATGAAATAAAAGAAAAAACAAAGAAAAAGGGGTGCCTAATGTTGCCCCCGAAATTGGGCCAAAATTGGCCAGCACAAACCCAAAATAACCCATTCTAGACCCAAACCAATTCCCCAAACCCGGTCTGTTGCTGAGGAGGACTAAACGATGTAGCATGGCCAATATCTTTTTAATCTCGACCGTTCAGGACATGGAATCGACGGTCCCGGATCTACTGGATAATTTACATAAATATATAATAAATCCTCAACAAAGTCAAAGACAAAACTCACCCTCCTCGTACCCAAACTCACCCCGTCGTCCCCCGCCATTACGCCGCCGCCGGAAATCGTCTCTGCCGGCGGCGAAGCTCCAATCAACCCCAAATTTCTACCCCATGATACTCTCTTCCTCCTCATTCCATATCCATCATCACTTTCTCCCAAAACCCAGCGCAAATCTTTGAATTTCAGATCTGAAAAATGGTGAAAAACCCTAGTTCATCCAAATCTTACAAAATCGATACCAAATGACACCTCACCTCCCCTTCCTCGAATCCTTGTTTAAAACCCTTCTAATACCTCTGAAGTTTGTTAACTGTAGGTCTAAGGTCATAACTTCAAACTGATTTGTCGATTTGTCAAGACGAGTTGACTCAGGTTAACGTTTTGAGTTTATCTCTTACGAGATGGACCTATAACATTAACTCGAAGGATTTTGTTTGAAGATTAATTTGAAGTAAGTTCTTCATATTCTTTTTCTTCAGTCTCTGCTTTTAGTTGATTTGCTTTGTCTATTTTAATTAAGTATTGTTTTAGTTTTCAGTCGAAGTTTAGCATCAATTCTCCTTCCTTGATTGTTAGCAGTGTTTTGGATAATTCATGTTAGGTTAATTTTCACTTCTTTACTTAAATTCTGATTCGATTTTATTGTTGATAGTTTGAATGCTCAGTTTTCATTTGTTGACAGAGAAATTAGGTTTCCTTCTTGATTCTGTTTGTATGAAGTTTGAACTTGGGATTCGATTTGTGTTAATTACAGCTTATGTTGATTAATCCTATTTTTAATTCAATTTAGTGTTAAATAAGAAGATGTCTAGAATAAGTGAATTGGTTATAGCTAAGGAAGTCATTTTGTTTAGTTAACTTGGGTTAAATCATAACTGGGGTGGGGGATTAGGTTCAGTTAATTTAGGCTGTAATTTTCAGACTGTTGGAAGGGTATTTTGGGGATGGAAAATGGTAGTTTCTTTAGGAATAGTAAATTCAAGGTAGGGTTAAGGGTAGTATAGTATTTTTGAGGCTAAAAGAGCACCCTATAGACTTTTAGAATAGGGTAAAAGTGTAGATTTCAGCACTTCAAAAGCACTTACTTGGATAACAAGTCAAAATTGGAGATTTAATAAGTAAAATCTAAAATTTAAAGGGAGGGAAAATGAGTAAAAACTTTCAGAAGCTTCTGCCCCATTCTTTGCCTATAAAAGGCACCCTTAATGCCTTCACTAACAAGTTTTTGAACCTCTGAAAAAATTCAAAAACCTTCTAGCTTATAAATTTCCCCAAAAATCCTCTTCTTAATAGCTTAAACTCAAATTTGAATTTCAAAAATCAAAAGAGGTTCAAATCTGAATTCCTGTAGTATAAAGCTTTAATTTTACTCTTAATATTTCCCAAAAACATACAAATATCCTGTAAAAAGCCCAAAAATACTGTTGCATTGGTTTTCTGGTTTAGTTTTGCTTGGTTTTTCGTCTTCTTTTGGTTGCTGGAGTCTCTGAGGCATATTGGCTTGGGGTTTGAACAGTTGTGGGTTCAACTGAGCTAGTTTTGGTTGGGTCTAGTATACTTTTGGGTTAGTTGAATATATTTCAAGTGGTATTCAGCTCAATTAGCTGGTTTGTTCGAGTTTTAAACAATTCTGAATTGCTGGATTTATTCTCTGGGCTATTGGTTGTTCTATATTGCTGTGCTAATTCTTGAGTTGTTGTTGATCTCCCGTTTCTCTTCTTTTCATTGTATTTCAGGTACACTCTTGAGTTTACAATGGTGTAGTTTCAAATTGGAATGAAAAATGAAGTCATCTTTCCAGATTTGTGCTCATTGGATGCCTATAACTGTAGTTTAATAAATAATGGATAGTTATGTAGCTTGATCTTGTTTGTTTGTGTTATAACTCTCTAATTAGGACTTTATAAGGGAGGACTGTTTGAACTTATTGAATTTGTGGTACTCATTCAATGTTGGTGTAGACTAGATTAATTAGATATTGTTTTGTTCTCATGAATATGAAAATTGACTTAGATCGGATTTGTTTTGGACTGCTTCAGCCTGATATAGATTGTTTCGAACTTCAGCATGTTTAAATATAGTATCTAGTGATAATAGGTTCAATTTGTTTAAATGATTGTTTAAGTTCAATTTGTTCAGTAAAGTTCAGCAGGTTCAATGGCTCGATTTTGAGTTCGTTTAATTAGATCTTAGAAGTTTGTTCAAATAAAATCTCACGTAAATCACCTGTTCTTGTCCATGCTAAAATAAAAATGAAAAGGAATAGGCCAGTGACTCAAATGGTGAAATCGAATCAAAATCCAATTTCTCTTTGAAAATTAGTTTCGTTCGAGCTTGAATCCATGCCCAAGCTTAATTAGTGACTGAGATGAACTTTATTAATTCAAGGTTAATTAGTGTCAATGAACTGGAACTAGAAATTTAATTTTCCGATATTTTTTTTTTATATAAGTAACAACCCATCATTTGTTGAATTGATATCTTCCTACTGTAAATTGGTCTCCTGTGAATGGAATTCACGTGAAGCCCAATTATAAAGTTGGTGTCAGAGGCCTGGACTGGGCCAAGATTCTAAGGCCCAAAAAGTTGTCATAAGTCAAAACTCCATTTATAAAAATTAATTGGAACATGGGGATTAATTGGTAAATAAAAAATTGGATTTTGAATTAGGTAGTGGGTTCAAGCTAAAATGGTTCATCCCTTTTGTTTGAATTCGGACTTGAATTCGAGGCTAGAATTTATATTTGTGAATTAATTGGCCTTTAGAGACAAATAAATAGAAAATTTTAGTTTACTTTAGGATTTCCTTTTTAATAATAAAATGAAACGAGCCTCGCCGAACAAAAATAAAAATTGTGGGGCCCTCATTAATTACTTAATAAAAATATTTAGAAATTCGGGACGGGCCGTTTAGCAAATTTTACGGCCTTCCCGAAAGAGAATAACACGTTAGTCTCTTTTGGACGCGATTTTAATAAAATTACCTTCTTAAACTCGGGTGCGCATTTCATGCGATCCAAATCAAATCCTAAAACGTTGAATAGAGTGTGCCTTGGATTGCGGGTTCATTTCATGCGGCGCAATCCGAAAGCACGCTTTAAACAACATTCACTTTCTCTTAAATAAATACATGTTGAATAAAAGTGATTAAAAAGTAAAATTGGCACATAGGCTCTTCATGTAATAAAATCAGATAAAAAGCTAAATGCAACAGTTGAGTGACCGTTCTAGAGCCACGGAACTCGGGAGTGCCTAACCCCTTCTCCCGGGTTAATAGAATTTCTTACCCGAATTTCTGCTTCGCGACTGTTAAATAGAGTCAAACCTTTTCCTCGATTCGGGATTCAAACCGGTGATTTGGGACACCAAAATTTCCCAAGTGGCGACTCAGAATCTTCTAATAAAATGAATCCCGTTTCGATTGTCCTTTAATTGAAAAAACTCCTTCTTTATTATATCCCTTCCCCGGGTGTAGCTGAAAAAGGAGGTGTGACATATGTCACTCGCATGGCAATGAAAGCCCAGGCGTTAGCAGATTATCTGGCTGAAAATCCGGTTGACGAAGAATACCAACCATTGAGCACTTACTTCCCAGATGAAGAGGTAAATTCAATAGAAGCAATCTCTGAAGACACTTATGATTGGAGCATGTTCTTCGATGGAGTGGTAAACGCCAGAGGTATGGGAATTGGAGCATTCTTAATCTCACCTACTATTCAACACTACCCAGATACAACCAGGCTTCGGTTCTTCTGCACAAACAATACTGTTGAGTATGCAGCCTACATCATGGGCATGAACATGGACATTGACCAAGACGTCGAATTGTTATTAATCATGGGGGGTTTTGATCTGATAATCCAGCAAGCCCAGGGAGAGTGGGAGACCCGAGATGTTAAGCTCATTCCCTATCGGCAACATGTGGAAGATCTCGGCAAGTGGTTCAAGTCGATAGAATTCAGGTACATCCCTCGGTGTCACAATGAATTAGCTGATGCACTTGCTACTCTGGCTTCGATGCTACCTTACCCAGGCAACATATTGATCCTCTAGAGATCCAAATCAAGGAAAATCATGGTTATTGTAACTTGGTTGAGGTGGAGCCAACCATCCAGCCATAGTACTACGACATTAAAAGGTTTTTGAAAATGCAAGAATACCCTGAGCAAGCTACTGGAGATCAAAAGAGGACCATTAGACGACATGCAAATGGTTTCTTCTTGAGTGGTGATGTCTTGTATAAGAGGACCTCGGACCTCAATTTGTTAAGATGTGTTGAAGCCGAGGAAGCTAGAAGAATTATGCACGAAGTACACGTAGGAGTGTGAGGACCTCATATGAATGGGTATGTTTTGGCAAAGAAAATCCTTCGAGCAAGATATTATTGGATAACCATGGAGAAAGACTGTTTCAGCTTTGTCCAAAAATGCCATCAGTGTCAGTTGCACGGTGATTTGATTCATGCACCACCAATTGAACTGCATCCTATGTTAGCACTTTGGACATTCGTTTCTCAGGGCATGGATGTCATTGGACCAATCGAGCCAAAGGCCGTAGACGGACATAGATTCATACTGGTTGCTATTGACTACTTCAGGAAGTGGGTAGAAGCCATCACTCTTAAGTGAGTCACCAAGAAGGCTGTGGTAGATTTTGTGTATTCTAATCTTATTTGCCGCTTTGGCATTCCTGCAACAATCATAACAGACAATGCTGCCAACTTGAACAGCCGTTTGATGGAAGAAGTATGCGAACCATTGAAAATAACACATAGAAACTCCACTCCCTACCGGCCCAAAGCCAATGGTGTCGTCGAAGCAACAAACAAGAACGACAAGAATATTCTGAGAAAGATGATTCAGAGCTCCAGACAATGGCATGAAAAGCCGCCTTTTGCATTACTTGGATATCGCACCACGATACGTACATCGGTCGGAGCAACCCCATACTTGTTGGTCTATGGAACTGAGGCTGTTATACCTGTAGAGGTAGAAATACCTTCACTCCGGATAATCATTGAAGCAGAAATTGAGGACAGTGAGTGGGTAAAGACTCGGCTGGAATAGTTGTCCTTAGTCGATGAAAAACGAATGGTCGTAGTCTATCACGGGCAGTTATACCAATAAAGAATGGCCCGTGCTTATAACAAGAAAGTGCATCCCAGGAATTTTAAAGTGGGACAACTCGTGTTAAGACATATTCCCCCTCATCACCAGGAAGTAAAAGGAAAATTTGCTCATAATTGGAAGGGTCCATACATCATCTAGAAAATATTGCCGAGGAGCATTGTATTTGGGAGATATTGAAGGAAATGATCCTGAAACAGCTATGAATGCAGATGCAGTAAAAAGGTACTATCTCTAGGCTCTCTACGGTGTTGTTTTTTGTGCAATTGAGATGACGAAGGCTTTTCTTCTTGCTATCCAAACACTATCAACCCTTCGCAAATCCATTTGAGCCGGTTACTCTTCTTTGATTACCCTCTTTGGAACTCGGAAGTATTATCAAAAAAAAAAAGAAAAAAAAGAAAAAAGCAAAAAAAAAAGAAAATATGATGAAAAGAAAAACAAAAATAGAAACAACAAAAATAATGTTTCCCTGAACTACGTTTGACTTGATTCCTAAAGGATATGTAGGTAGCCTCTCTCTGGGGTTCTGTCGCACCAAAACAAAAATTTCAATTCCCCCAAAAGTTGAAACTGGGGCGGATGATATATTGGTTAGGCTATGAGTCCACCAAAATGGTTCCAAAGTTGTACTTCTGTCCAAAATTCTTTTTACGCAAAACCTTGTCCAAGTCCTTCTGATCAATTGGCAAAGGCGTGGGAATTGAATAACAACATTGTTTGAATATGATATAGTCCAAATTGAGAAAAATAAAATAAGAGAGTCTTATATGTGAAAACCTTCAGGCACCATAAGGCGACGGTGAATAGAGAATTTGAAAATGAGAGAGTCCATCTGGTTAAAACTCGTAAAGAGCACTATCGAGCGACGGTGAGAAGAGAAATGAGAGAGGTCGATTAGCGAAAACCCACAAAGGGCGCTGTCGGCCGAAAAGAAGACACCTCACCACTAAAAGAGTCCTGGCAAGGTTCCGTGGTTTTAAAATGCGGATCAATGGGTTTACGAGAAGCTGGAAGGTTTGTGTGGGTCAGGCATCCGGTCCAAGAAACATGTCATGTCTATTTGAAGCCTGCATGCACCCCCAGATAAGTCCTTCTTTTCCCCCGAAAGGGACGCCTCTCTTTGAACTCATATGCTTTCCTTTTGTATACTTCTTCTTTGAATCCCTTTCGGTTTAACTCTGATTCAGAGAATATTACAAAGAAAAGGTGGCAGGACTGGTTTTATAGGGCTTCGCCTGGCAAAAGCCAAAGAAAATACCCAGCCTCAGCGGGTGCGTCAGGCGAATCCCGACTGGCCATGATTGTTGATGCTTTCAAAGAAAAGACATTGGAAAGGAAAGAAAGTCAAAGAAAAAGGTTCTAAGAACAGAATAAAGCGAACCCGAGCCCACACGGGCGAGTCGTCATGAAATCCTAAAAGTTGAGTCCTGTCGGTTTGAAAAGAGATTCACCCTCAAAGCCAGCAAGCAGCAAATTTCTCAACGAAAACTGGGCCGAGATCAAGCAATTGAGATGATCAAGGCCACAAAACCAAACACCGTTTCAAACTAACAAATTGTTCTTTGTTTGAAAGTAAAAATAGGTGTAACTCAAAGCAACCACGCAAGAAGCAGGTGCAACCCAAAAGATAAAAGAAATGCGCAAGCGCTAAAATAGCTTTGCAGCAGGGAACCGACCAAAAAAGGGAAGTTTCCCCCCAAATTCTTTCATGCATTTTACTAAATAAAAAGAAAGAAAAAAAAAAAATAGGAAGAAAAGAAAATGAAGAAGAAAGAAAGAAGAAGAAGAAGTGCAAATGAAAAATCCCAAAAGAAAAAAAAAATCATGGTAGCATAGGGCCCTATTCCCTAGATATCCCGACATAACCCGTGGACCTCCTTGGCATAACCGAAGGGCCTTTTTTCTTTTATCCCGACATAACCCGTGGAACTCCCTGGCATAATCCGAGGACCTTTTCCTTGCGCTCCCTGGCATAACACAAGGACATTTTTTCTTTCAATCCTAGCATAACCTGCGGACCTCCCTGGCATATCCCACAGAGCCTTTTTTCTTTCAATTCCGGCATAACCCGCGGACCTCCCTGGCATAACCCAAGGACCCCTTTTCTTTTATCCCGGCATAACCCGTGGACCTCCCTGGCAAAACCCAGGGACCATTTTTCTTTTATCCCGTCATAACCCGTAGACCTCCCTGGCATAACCCAAGGACCTTTTTTCTTTATCCCGGCATAACCCGCGGACCTCCCTGGCATAACCCAAGGAGCCTCTTTCTTTGAATCCCGGCATAACCCGTGGACCTCCCGGGCATAACCCAAAGAGCCTTTTTCTTTCAATCCCAGCATAACCTATGGACCTCCTTGGCATAACCCAAGGAGCCTTTCTCTTTCAAATCCCGGCATAACTCGTGGACCTCCTTGGCATAACCCAAGGAGCCTTTCTCATTCAAATCCCGGCATAACCCGTGGACCTCCCTAACATAACCCAAAGAGCATCTTTTCTTTCAATACCGGCATAACCCGTGGACTTCCCTGGCATAACCCAAGGAGACTTTTTTCTTTTACCCCGGCATAACCCGTGCACCTCCCTGGCATAACCTAAGGGCCTTTTTCTTTTATCCCGGCATAACCCGCGGACCTCCCCGGCATAACCCGAGGACCTTTTTTTTTCCGGCATAACCTGTCCCTTTCCTAGCATAACCTGGCTTCTTTCCCAAGGATACACAATCTTTATTTTATTGCTTAGACATGTGTCACAACTAATTCATGAAATGTTTTCTAGTGAAAACTGTGGCAGAAAAATTTAGTTCATTGATTGTTTTGGTGTCTTAAGCTGGTTTGACCTTGAGGCATAGGGTGCGAGACGACCGATCAAATGAGTCTCAATCTAGAATAAAGAAAAGAAGAAAATAATAAAAGAAGTGAGTTCAAAATATTGAAGCAAACAAAGGTGCGGATTGCTCAGAATGTAATTGAAGTCACAAGCTCCGCCTATTCTGTTTTGACACAATGCTGATGAAAGAAACAACACCTACAACTTACGAGCATCAAGGTTCAGATTAGAGTCCACAGCAAAATCAGCTAAGACTCAAGCTCAAGCTTCAAGAGATTTATATATAGGAATCTTGTAACTCATAGTTGATAGGCATAGCTAGCTTAGCTTTGATTTTCCTTTTGGTGTAATAAGGAGGACAACAAGCAGTAGCAGCAACAACAGCAGTGAAATTATAGCTCCTGGTAGTCCCAGCTACCAACACTTCCAGAACTACACTGACCTAATTCCTTTATAGCCAAGGATATGTAGGCAACCTTTGAAGCATGGTTAGGTCAGACGGTTTTCAAAAATGCTTCTCATGGAGTACCAAGCAGGCAAACATTTCTCATGACTGCCCATTTATCTTTGCCCAAAAATCCTTCATGTCTTCGAGCAAAGAGGGGCAACTGTGAGCACTTAATTTTCGCCCCGTTTGAATTATTCCTCTAGAAATTAGGATTTTTCCCTTTTATTATTTAAATTTTAGGGAATTAATTTTGTGTATGTTTGCATTGGTGTGCATTGTTAATTGATATAACTCATGAAAAATACAAAAATAGCATACTTGCATTTAGGACCCAATTTTAGATTTTTTTAAGTTAATTAACATCATAGAAATTAGAGAAAAATAACAAAAATAGTCATTTTTACATTTTTGTTCAGCTTTCTTTTTAAATTGGGATTTAGTAGTTTTAGGAAAATTAATTAGTTTGATTTCAGTTTAATTCAAGTCTTTGTTATTTTTAATTTTAATTTTTCTTTTTAACAAAAAGAAAAATAAAAAAGGAGTGAAAATGAGTTGAATTTAAATAAAAAAGAAGAAAGAAAAGAGAGAAAACAAATAAAAGGAAAATACAAATAAAAGGGCAGGCTTATCTAAATACCCACGTTTGGGCCTGTTACCATATAATACACCAGCCCAAACCAACCCCTGACACCTGTCCACGCCAGACCAAGCCCAAAATACCCCACACAGTCTAGCTAATAGCCAAACGACGTCGTTTCCGTTCCATCAAATCTGGGCCGTCGAGGATCTTTGATCCTACGACTCAGAACTATAGGTACATTTAATATTTAAGTATCGGACCAACCCTACCCTCCCCCAAGCCTCTCTCTCACCCCACTCTCTCCAGAGACGTCCCCACCTGCTCCGTCCTAGACCGCCTCTGGAAATCACCCCACGGGGGCGGCGAACCTCCAACGACCACCAAATTAACACCCCTGAACCACCTTCCTCTCCTCTTTCCGAATCCATAACCCCTTTCCCTCAAAACCTAGCAAATCTTCTCGAATATCAAATCGAAATTCCGGCCAAAACCTTAAATCCTCCAAATCTCACAAAATTAATACCCCTATACTCTTCTAACCTCCCTCTTCCCAAATCCCAAACCAGAACCTTTCAAAACCAAGTGGAACCTCACGAATTTCGGATCTAGGGTTTGAAGAATTTCAAACTCTTTTGGGTTTTGGTCGATTGAGTTTCCGTTAATGTTGTTTGTTTATTGTTGGCCAAATAGACATATAACATTAGCGGAAGAAAAAAATTCAAAGTCAGTCAAATCAAAGCTCAAAATCAGTGAGTTTTTCTTAAATTTCTTTTGCTTTTTTATCTGTAGATTTTCCCTTTTTATGCATTAGCTTTCTGGTTTTGTTTGGTATTTTGTTCGTCATAGTATTTCTTCTATTTTTAGGATTTATTTAGGGTTTGATTGGTTTGATTCCATGTTTTTCAGTTGATTTGATTGTAACCGTATGATTCCTGTTTAACTACTTGGTTTGATTAGTTTGATAGTTTGATTAGTATTTCTGCATGTGGTTTGATTTGATGTGCCAACATTTGATTTTCTTTTCTTCTATAGTCATACTATTTCTTGTGTTAATTTTGCTCACTTTTTAATTTGGCTGATAATTGATAGTATTAGCTTTTAATTCTGATTTCCAGTAGTTGATTCAAGTCCAAATTAGAGTTGTTTGGATTACATTCCAATTTTGGGGATTTATTATAATTGAATGTTTGTTTGTTTGTTGCTGAATAATTCAAACCCTTTGAATTTAACTGTAGTAAAATCCTGACCAAGGTAAGAGGGTTGGGGTTTAGTTTGATTTAGGCTATGTAATTTAGGGGTAAGGACAAGGGTAGTATAGGCATTCCTAAATAGAGAATAACGATGTAGTTGAAACTACAACCTCCTAGAATCTTCTAGAAGAGGGTTTTAGTTGGAATATCAGTAAATTTGTGCAGTAACTTAGGCAACAAGCCAAAACCTTAGGGGCTAAATAAGCAAAACTAAACAATAAAAGAGGGACTTAGGGGGTAAAACAAAAATTTGAAGGCAGCCTTTAGTTTTGCCTATAAAAGGCCTGCCCTATGCCTTGTTTCACAAGTTATGGAGGTTTGAAAATTTGAATTTCAAATTGAAAAACAAAAGTTGGAAATCTGAGAGGGAGAGTTCATTCTAGATCTAAGATTTTCTGAAAAACCAAAAAATAACACCAAAAACTCCAAAAAAATATTCTTCCATTGAAGTTTTCTTAGAACAATTTCGGGTTCCAGCTCTTAATTTGAACTTCTAGCTTATCTAAGGTCCAAAATGGTTTGAATTTTCCTGGTATTCAGTAGTCGGGGTTTTCAAAAGGTCCTGGAGTTATTTTTGAGCTTAATATGGTTTATTCAAATTGGATTTCTAGCGGTTTACTGGTTGTGTTAGTTGCTGAGCTTGTTTGATATCATTCTGGGATTCGAGATTAACTCCAAGACGTTGTTGCCTATTGTTTACTACTGCTGATCCTTCATTTTCTTATTTTTAGCACATTTCTAGGTACATACCTCTCAAAATCCCTATGTACTGCTGAAAGGCTGAGTTGAAGAAGGAAATAAGAGGATTAGAAGATCTATTATATTTACATGTCTGTTTGTGCACTAGAATTGATGTTTGATTCAATAACTCTTTGTATTTGCAGGATGATTTCTATCATTTACCCTTTGGGCACATTGTAATTGAAAACTTGACATTTGTTGTTTACATATAGATTACTATACACAACATATAGGTTATGGTAATTGAAGCAGAACTTTATAGGAATTTGAGTAGATTTATTAGTCTATTAGTTCGAAATTGAGAGTTTGCTATGGTTTAGCCCGCAATTTGAGAATTTGAATTTGAAGTTCAGGTCTAAGTTCTATGTGAATTTGAAGTTAAATTACACAATGTTTAGATAGCCTGTACTGTTCTCGTTTCTACCAGTTCAATAAGTGTTAGAAATAATAGAATCAAATCGTGTACATTTAATTGCAAATTGAAGTCTAAAAGAAGCTGATCTATAAGTTGGATTACTGTTCATCAATGTTCCAAATTCAAAATTAGGTGTTCAAATCCTAAATCTCACATTCATGTACTGATACTGATTCTGCCTGGGTTGTTGCTTATCATTTTGGCCATGAAAACTAGGCCTGATGCTGGGCCCAGTTATCTAACAAGCAGTCCATGTTTGGACCAGTGCATTTGTGGATTGTTCAGGAATTCTCCAAATTGGGCCTGTGCAGAAGCCCAGGACCGGACAACTTCCCATAAAAAGAAAAACTCTTCCCTCACTCTTCGGGCTAATTTCTGAAGCCCAAACGCTTTCAACCTTTAATTAAGTAGGAATGCTAATTAATTAGGCTTTTAGAGACAATCCTTAATAAAGAATAATAGTCCCGTTTAGGATGAACTTTAAAATAAATGAGGCGCGCGTGCCAAATAAAAATACAAACTGCGTGGCCCTCTTTAATTACTCCTATAAAAATATTTAGAAATAGGGTAAGCCATTTAGCAAATTTCCATGGCTTCCCCCGAAGATATTAACCGCTAGTTGCTTTAGGCCCGTCATTTAAATAGTTTAACCTTCCTAAACTTGGGTGTGCATTTCATGTGACCCAAATCCAAAATCATAAAACGTTGATTAAAATGTGTAGAGGATCCGGGTGCATTTCATGTGACGTGATCCGAAAATATGTTTTAAACGACGTTTAATTTCCTAAAAATTATTAATTAAAAGCGGTAATAGTTTAAAAATTGAACTATAGGGTAACATGTATAAAAATTATATTTTAGCCAATTAAAATATTTTAAGCAATCGTGCTAGAACCAGGGGATCTAGGGGTGCCTAACACCTTCCCTCAGGTCAACAGAATTCCTTACTTAGAATTTCTGGTTCGCAAACTCCATTCGGGAAGTCGAAATTTTCTCGATTTGGGATTCAAGATAAACCGGTGACTTGGTACACCAAAATCCAAACCTATCCCAAGTGGCAACTCTGAAATGAATAAATAATTCCATTTCAAATAATGTCACTTGAAATGGAAACTCCCTTATACACTATCCTTTGGGATAGGTGTGTAAAAAAGAAGGTGTGACAATTACCAATTCATTTTAAGCAATTAAAGCAATAAAAATTAAGTCTTAAACATAATAATAATAATCCCAAAATAAGGTGAAACAGTACAGTTGCGGAATAGACATAGCCCGACATCGGGGTGTCAGCAGTCATGAGCATCTATATAAAGAAACTACAAGTCTGAAGGATGTAAACAACTACTACATAACTGGAATAGGAGAAAAATAAGATAAAGGGAGAAGCACCAGGCTGTAAACATCGAGCAACTACCTATTGAATCTCCGAAGTCCGCTGAAATCTCTCAACCCTCGCAAGCATGACCTGTAGCGCCTGAATCTGCACACGGGGTGCAGGGAGTAAAGTGAATACTCCAACTCAGTTAGTGTTGATAACTAATTTTTTCCTATGTATTTTTGTATACAAAATACTTCAAAATAACATATATACGCATATATAAGCATACTCAAGTGTTTTAGTATTTTCCCAAATTTTAAAGATTTTAAAATCAATTTTTTATCCATTTTAGCAATATAAAAATCCAATAATTATTCCTATAATCATCAATTTTGGTGAATAATTTATTTTATTCCCATATTTATACCAAAATATAGTTAAGGTAATTTTGTATATTTTTACAGATTTATCTGGTATTTCTAAAGCCAAATTGCATACAATTGCAATTTTAGCCTATTTTAAGATTAATAGCATTTCTATAAGTGTAAAATTAGTTTCAATATATTTTAATTATTATTTATGTATTATTAATTAGTTTAGTACTTTAATTTTCTTTTAAAATTATTTTTTATTTTTATAAAATAAAAGGGGAAAACTGGCTATTTAAATATTAGCCCCATTTCGTTTCGTTTATAGCCTAAATTAACCCCCCAATCCGCCCAATTTCAATTTCCAAACGGGCCAGCCCAAATCCTGATTTAATCCAACCCCTTAACCCGTTTATCCAACCTGTCCGGTTTTCTTTTAATCTAGGCCGTTGATTCTTTTGATCAACGGCCACGATGACCCCTTTCCTTTTTAATTCCCCAACCATACTCTAATTCCCTTATTTTCATTTGGTCCGCCGTCTCTGAAATCCCTCGCCTCTCAAACCCTTTCAAAACCCTAGCCTCTCTCACCATCTCCTACCTCAGGCTCACTGGAAATCATGGCTCCTCCGGCCATGGTAACCTTATACTCACTCCCTATTACTCCTGTGTGTCCGATATTTGATGAATCAAGGCTAGACCTCAAAGGTCTTTATCCAGACTTGTGCCAGCTCAAGTTTTCACGACCATCGCCGGCCTTGCTCCTGCGTATCCTGGTCGAGAAGCCTGATTCCTGATCTCTTCGACTCAGGATTGGAGTTTTCTTCCAAGCCTTTCTCATTTCTAGGGTTTCTCCGAAACCCTAAGATATTCGAGCTTTTCTATGTTTGTTTTCTTAAGATCTACGATTTATTTGTGTTCTCCTGAATTTCGATATTGTTTTCCCCAAATTTTCTTTTCAAAATTGTTTGTTCTCGATTTAGGGTTTCTAAAAGGTTTTTCGAGACATCTCTCTGATTCTTCTTCTTCTTTTCTTTATGTGTGTTTGTCTATATCATGCTCGTGTGATTTCTTCTTACTATGCATGTATTGTCCTGCTTTCTTTTTCTACTATACATGTTACTCCGGGGCTCACATGTTAATCATGGTTATGTTTCTATTAATTTTTTTGTTTGCTTTACTGAATTCTGTTCATGTCCTTGCTGAACGTGTTACATCTACTTTTGCTTAAGTTTATATCACCTCGTTTTTCTGAACTTGTTTAAGTTTCGTGTTTCCTCGAACATATCCTCTATGATCTTGAATCAACCTTCTTTTTTGTATCAAGTGTGTTGGTTTCTCATGAGTCTATGAAAGAGACATCTAAGCCTGTTATCTGTACCCTCATCTCTACTCAAGTTGAAACCCTAAGATTTAAGGTTTCCTTTAGCGATTTTGATTTCGTGTTCAAGGTAGGGTTCCACTTTGGGACCCTGGACTCTCAGACTCACTATGAGTCTACAAATTGAATTTGAAACTCTTTGTTTATGATTATGAACCTTTTAATATTAGACTCTTTTCTAATTAGCATGACAACTCCTTCTTGTGTGATATTGTGCGCTTTATATATGAAATTCTTCTTTCAAAAAGGGTTTTTGCCAACTACTAATTGATCCTGAATTCCTTTAATGGGGGTTTGTTCGATTGTTACTGATTTTCTTTAAATTAAACATTCTTTACCTTTTCTAGACTTGGTTAATTCGAGTAAGAGCCTGCAGCTTTGATTTTACTGGGTGTTTGATTGATTCCTTTTCCTTATTTTTCACAAACCGTGTACTATTGGACTTTTGCCTTAAATAGCTCCTATGTATTTACCCTTCATTGTACTGCTTGGGAAATATTTTTTGGTTAACTCTTTCCTTTATTGTCTTTCACCCGTTGGAAATTAGAATCCCTTAATTAAAGGGAGATTTATTTCAATGTCATTCCTTTGCCTTTCTCACTCGTTTTCTACAAAATAAAAAGGATTAACCTTCTAGACTTTTGGAAGGGGGACTGGTAGTTCAATACCTCGAACCTTTAGTTCAAAACTTTAAACTTNAATTGTCTTTCACCCGTTGGAAATTAGAATCCCTTAATTAAAGGGAGATTTATTTCAATGTCATTCCTTTGCCTTTCTCACTCGTTTTCTACACAATAAAAGGGATTAACCTTCTAGACTTTTGGAAGGGGGACTGGTAGTTCAATACCTCGAACCTTTAGTTCAAAACTTTAAACTTACTACACACTTACAATACTTCTTTGAGTTCAATACTCTCGCAACATCTATTCTTTCTGAGATCTTTTGGAACTGTTTGCTTGCAATTTGGCTTTTCAAGACTACTATTTTACTAGCTTGTTTTCCTTGAAACTGGTATGTTCTAATTTAACTTTCCTGCCTTATCCCTATGTGTTTATTTACAACTTTCTGCAATCTTATTCACCATGTTGTTCATGCTCAGTGATTAATGTTAACAATGTATGTTCTTTCCTTGCATCTGTTTCTGTTGTGCATCCCTACCTCTATTTTCCTTCTATGTGTTTGAGTTAAGGCTCATGGCGTGGCAGTATCCATATAGCTGCCCAGGTCTGAACCTAATCCTCAATGGATTCTAACTCCCAACTTTGGCTAAAAAGGCTAGTCAGGGGTGTGCCAACACTCTTATTGCTGGGCATGACCACCACCCTGCCATGGCCTTCGCTAATTCTCCTCTATGCACTTACACTTAATCTTAGACTCTAAGTTCTGCCCCCACCTATGAGCCTTGCTTTGGGACCTTGAGTTCCCTCTGAACATGGACATTTGAGGGCTGGCCCTTCCATACTGCACTATAATCTATTTCTGCAATGTATTTGGGGTGTAAGCACAGCCCGGAGCCCCCTTAAGGCCCTTGGGAATTTTGACACATCCCAAATAAGAGAAAGACTTTGGAAATCTGATCTTGGAAGTTGGTTCATCTCATATTGTTAGAACTTGAGTCTAAATTAGGATGTTTGGTTGTAGCTTGAACTTCTGAACTAATTTTACTTCTCTGATTCATCCGGGTATGTAATAATTTGTAATAACTATGGGGTTCTAGTAAAAGGGGAGGGTTACTCATGTATGCATGTGGGTAGACATCATGCTTTAGCTATTTATTGCTGCAATCACAACCTACTCTTTCGCTATGCATTTCACATAGAAATCCTGTCTATAAGCTATGCATTACATGTAGAAATCCTGCCTATAAGCTGTTTCATTATTGCATATAGAAATCCTGTCTATAAGTTATGTATTACATGTAGAAATCCTGCCTATAAGTTATGCATTACTTGTAGAAATCCTGCTTATAAGCTGTTTCATTATTGCATAAATAAATCTTGTCTATAAGTTGTGCATCATATGTAGAAATCCTGTCTATGAGTTATTGCACCATACATATAGAGACCATGCCTATAGGTTTTCTGTACATAGAAATCATGACCCTAGGTTTTCTGCACTTCTGAATATACCCCTATATTTAGGCAAACAGTCTTTAGGTTAAAACAATAACAAGTTGCATCCTAGATATCATGCCTATAGCATTCCTGCATCTCGATAATCGTTTTAAAATAAAAAAAATGCTTATAAATCACGCCTATAGGAGCAGTTGTTTGGATCTAATTCGTCTATTTCATCTATAAGCTTGAAATCAGTAGTAATGTTGTTTCATATCTGCAGAATTTAGTTGGTTCTAAAATTAGTAACCCTTCTTTAAAAAAAATCAGTGTACTTCCACCTAGGCAAGCAGTAGGTAATTAATTAACTGTGTCGGTCCTTGATAACTACAACCAGACAAGTCCTAATTCGGACTCATCATCTCAGAAATATGTGATGAAGCAGCCTATCCCAACGCTAAATTTAATTCAGGCTAAAACAAGTATCTGAAGCCATGGTAGACAATTTGCTTCTTTTTAAGGAGGCCTACTTAAGCCTTTTTAACTGCTATGTGTTTCCCATAACAGCTTTACGTGTTTTTTTTTCGCATTAGAATTTTATCCTTTCAAACTTTGAAAAGCCCCGATCTCCTTCCCTTTAGGACTAGTAGTTCCAAATGCCTTCAGGACTGATAAGATTGGGATGGGTAATGGCTTGCAATAAGTAACGATATTATTTCACGTTTTAATAACTTAACAGGGTGGAAAAGGGTAGATATGGATATGATGACCTTGCAATAAAACCACGTGTGTAAACGGTTACCGGGTTTTGTGTAGGGTGATCCATATTATGAATAAACCTAGGACCCCTTCCCTTACTTGTTTATTTTTCAGAATTTTTTTATAAAAAAAGCTATTCAATTTCTGCTTCTTTAACCTCTTTTACTCCAATTACTTGCATCAATAATGTAAAAACCCCTCCCTTCAACTTAATTATTATTAGAATTTGTAAAACTACTTTCTTTCCAAATTTCAGCTTCTTTATCTTCTTTTACTTCAGCAGCTTGCAACCTTTATCTGAAAACTATCTCGTATTTGCAACTCTTGCTTGTTCACTTGTCATTTGCCCTTAAAGTAACAATTGTAGCATGGACGGGAACCACACTAGTGGATCTCGAGGGGTACCTAACACCTTCCCCTCGAGATACTTTCAAGCCCTTACCCAATCTCTGGTTTTCCAAATCAAATTTCTTCTTAGTGTCCTAATGCACTTAATCATTACGTGGCGACTCTTCTAAATTGCAAACCCAATGCCCAAAAGGAAAAGAGTTGTCCGCCCAAATATCATAAACCCGATTTTGCAACAAAAAAAAGGGCGTGATAGTTAGTAATAATAATAAATGCAGACTGAGCAATAAGAAATCACGTAAAATCACATCAACATGCTATAATGAAGCAGTAAAAACTGGTAAAAACAATGAAATAGTGAAAATATGCAAAATTACTTTAGTTCATTTTAAGCTTCTTTAGAAATACCTTTTAACAGTTAAGCAATTAAATGACAGACAACTAGAAAAGATACACACATAACGAACCACCCTTCGGGCATAATACCAACAAAATCAGCCCCTCGGGCAACACTTGGAACAAATACCAGCTTCTCGGGCTCTATCTCATATCACAATGGGTACCCGCGCTCACTGGGGGTGTGAAGATTCCTGGAGGGGCCCCTTATGGCCCAAGCGTAATATGAAGCCATCTCGTAGCGTACTATCTCAGGCCCTCGGCCTCATAATCAACAAGCCACCTTGTGGCGTACATTCTTAGGTCCGCGCCCTCATAATCATAAATCAGTGTATCCTCAAATCACAGGCCCTCAGCGTTACTCAGTCAGAATCTCATAAGCCACTCGGACAATAGTAAAACATAATGCTTAGCCCATATTATCATTTAAAATAGTATTTAATGTATTAAACAGAGTAAAAATGGCAAAGTTATGAAAACAGTAAAATATAACATGGCTGAGTTCAAGTATAAAGTCAAAACAATGAGGAAATGTTAGTAAACATCCCCCAAGGATTCAAATAGTTGGCACGAAGCCCAGATATGGCCTTCAGCCCAAAATATGATGATAACAAATAGCTTTTAATCAAATGCACGGTAAAATAGTCATTCCGAACGGACTAAGTCACAATCCCCAATGGTGCACAACCCCACGCTCGTCATCTAGCGTGTGTGTCACCTCAATATAGCACAACGATGTGAAATCCGGGGTTTCATACCCTTAGAAAATTTAAAACCATTACTCACCTCAATTCGGTCTAAACTCTAGCCCGCGACGCCTTTGCCTCTCTTATAGACTTTGACTCGCATCAAATCTGACAAAAATCATAATTACGAGTCAATATATGCTAAGGGAATAAAGCCTTTGAGAAAATAATCAATTTACAACATAAATCCCGAAATTAGCCAAACCCGACCCCCCGGCCCACGTCTCGATCTGATAAAATTTACATCAGTAGATTCCTTATCTCCCTACGAGTTCATACATATCAAAAGTACCAAAATCCAACCAGAAACGAACCCTTGTATCCCAAATACTAGGTCTCCAATTACAAGCACTAGTTCTTCAATAATAGGCTTAATTTCCATGATTATCTAGGTAAAACTCACATTAAAATCAAGTACAAAGTCCATAAATCATACCTCCAAGTCTTTCCCCTTGAACCCCTCTTCAATCCTCTTCAAAAAGCTCCCAAATCGCTCAAAAATGATAAAAGTTAGCCCCAAAATCGCGGAGAAATGTCTGTTTAAACTTTCTGCCCAGGCATTAAAAACCTTCTTCGCCGAATGCGGTCAACGCCTCACGTTCGCGAAGCACAAACTAACGTTGACTAAAACTTCCTCCTTCTTGAACACGTTTGATCCCTCGCAAATGCAATGCTTCTAGACTCCAATCCTTCGCGAACGCGGCTCCCCTTCTCGCGAACACGATACGCAATGGCCCAGCCCCTTTGCGAACACTGGATCTCCCTCACAAACGTGAAGGCCAAACCCTCAGCACCACCTGCTAACCCTTCGCGAACGCGAAGACCAATTCTTTTCAACACCTAACAATAGGTTTCTGGAACTTTCCAAAACATGAAATGGTCCGATTGACCACCCGGCCCCCGGGACCTCAACCAAATATGCCAACATAACCCATAACATCATTCAAACTAGTTCCAATATTTGGAACGCTCAAAGCAACATCAAAACACCAAATTCACATCGGATTCAAACCTAAAAATTCCAAAATCTTCTAAATTATGCTTTTGTTTAAAAATCCTACCAAACCAGGTCCAAATGACCTAAAATTTTGCACACACATCCCAAATAAAACAACAGAACTACTGCAACTCCTGAAATTTCATTCCGGCCCCTATATTAAAATCTTACCTATCAACCGGAAAGCACCAAAATTCTAATTTTGCCGGTTCAAGCCTAAATCTACTCCGTACCTCCAAAATACATTCCGATCACGCTTCTAAGACTCAAATCACCTCCCAAGGCTATCCGAACAATAGGAACTCACATCCAAACCCTATAACACATAAGTCAATTTCTTTCCAGCTTAAGCTTTTCCAAAAAAGACTAAGCGTCTCAAACCTAACCAAAACCTCTCTGAACCCGAGCCAACCAATCCGATCAAATATATAGTCGATAAATAAAGTAATAAGAAGCAGAAATGGGGAAAATAGAGTGGTAACTCATGAGATGACTGGCCGGGTCGTCACCTCCTCCCTCCTTGAACAAGTCAAGAAACATACCTGAAGCCTCAAACAGGTGAGGATATCAGCTCCGCATCTCCCACTCGGTCTCCCAGGTGGCCTCCTCCATGGGCTAACCTATACACTACACTTTCACTGAAGCTATATCATTTGATCTCAACTTTCTAACCTGACACTCCAAAATAGCGGCTGGCTCCACATCATAAGTTAAATCACCATCCAACTAAACCATGCTGAAATCCAGAACATGAGAAGGATCACCAATATACTTTTGGAGCATAGAAACATGAAATACAAGATGCACACTCAAAACTCTAGGTGGCAAAGCAAGCTCATTAGCCACCTCCCCAATCCTTTGATGTACCTCAAAAGGCCTAAAATATTGAGGACTCAATTTACCCCTTTTCCCGAATCTCATAACACCCTTCATGGGTGAAACCTTCAACAGAACCTTGTCACCAACCATGTAGGACACATCCCGAACCTTCTTGTTAGCATAAATATTTTGTCTCGACTGCGCTGTACGAAGCCTTTCCTGAATCACCTTCACCATGTCTAAAGCATCCTGCACCAAGTCTATCCCAAATAGCCTAGCTTCACCCGGCTTAAATCAACCAACTGGAGATCTACACCGCCTCGCATACAAAGCCTCATACGGAGCCATCTGAATACTCGACTAGTAGCTATTGTTGTAAGAAAACTCCGCAAGCGGTAGGAGTAGATCCCACAACCATCCAAAATAAATAATACAAGCACGTAACATATCCTCCAATATCTCAATAGTACGCTCAGAATGCCCATCCATCTGAGGGTGAAAAGTTGTGATCAACTCAACCTAAATACCTAAATCTCACTGCACAGACCTCCAAAATTATGAAGTAAACCGAGTGTCCCTATCCGAAATGATGGAAACTAGGACACCATGCAAACGAACAATCTCCTAGATATAGATCTCTGCCAACCACTTTGAAGAATAGGTAGTACACACATGAATGAAGTGTGCGGACATGGTCAGTAGATCTACAACATCCAAATAGCATCGAACTTCTTCAAAGTCTGTGGGAGCCTAACTACAAAAACCATGGTGATCTGCTCCCACTTCCACTCTGGAATATCCATTTGCTGAAGCAAGCCACACGATCTCTAATGCTCATATTTCACCTGCTAACAATTGAGACACCAAGCTACAAATCCCACAATGTCTTTATTCATCCTCTTCCACCAATAATATTGTCTCAAATCCTGATACATCTTCCCGGCACCCGGATGAATGGAATACCGCTAGCCATGGGCCTCCTCTAGAATCAACTCCCGAAATCCATCCACATTAGGCACACAAATCCGTCCCTTCATCCTTAACACCCCATCATCACCAATAGTCACATCTTTAGCATCGTCATGCTGAACTCTGTCCTTAAGGAGAAGAAAGTGAGAATGATCATACTGGCTCTCTCTGATGCGATCATATAAGGATGACCGAGAAATCACTCAAGCCAATACTCAACTAGGCTCCGAAATATCTAACCTCACAAACTGATTGGCCAAGGCCTGAACATCAACTGCAAGAGGGCTCTCCCCAACTGGAATATATGCCTAACTCCCCATACTCCCCGCCTTTTGGCTCAAGGCATTGGCTACCATATTGGCCTTCCCCAAATGATACAATATAGTGATATCATAATCCTTTAGCAACTCTAACCATCTCCACTGCATCAAATTGAGATCCTTCTACTTGAACAAGTGCTGGAGGCTACGATGATCAGTAAACACCTCACAATACACACCATACAAGTAATTCCTCCAAATTTTCAATGCGTGAACAATGGCAGCCAACTGTAAATCATGAACATTGTAGTTCTTCTCATGGGACTTCAACTGACGATAAGCATAAGCGATAACTCTACCCTCCTGCATCAATACACAACCAATAACAACTCTTGAAGCATCACAATACATGGTATAAAAATCTGACGCTGATGGAAATACTAACATTGGAGCTG
>MU664730.1:9747-20600 GCA_026770625.1 Nicotiana glauca
ACTTCTATTCAGCATTCACTGAATTACCCTTTTCTTATGTCCATACTACCCCTACCTCCTTAGTGTTATTACCCTTAACCCTTTTATTGTTCCCAAATTACCCCTGAATCCCAATAAGATTTACCAACTGACCCTACTGCCCTTTAACCTTTTACCCCCTTAATTTTGATTAATTTTCAGAATTAAAAGTTGAATTACCATTAATCAGAACTTAACAACTAAAATCAGTTAAGGACTAAATCAGCTATACTAATTATTATTAATTCAATTCTAACAAAATAACAAATTTAACCAAAACAAAATTATTTCTAAAAATATCAGAATCAAAAAAGATTAAGAACTGACAGTTAATCGAAAATTCAGAAACCAACAGAAAATTTTCTTATACTAATTTATTAACCCTAGCTTACTACTGATTATTAATATCAATATCTAAAAAAAATTAGTTCAAACATCAGAATCCAACAATTGCCACAAAAATCAAACAGATAAAAGAAAAACTATCAGAATCTAATTATTTAATCCTAAGAATAATATTTAAAAATTAAACCTAAAACATGCAGAAACAAATACGCTAAAACAAATAAAAGAAGAAACAAAAAGAAAAAATAAAGAGACTTAGCTTTATTTTGTTCTTTTCTTGTTCATGTAGTCTTGTTTGCTTTTCTTTTCTTCTTTTCTTTTTAGTGACCAAGCTTTCAGGACTTCAGGGCCTTAGAATATTAGTTTCTTGGTTTCTAGTCGCCGGCAAATCTTTGAGTCGAAATTGTTGGAATTCTTTAGGATCTATGATCCGTAACATACCGAACATGTATTTTTCCAAAAGAAAACACCTGTTTGGGATGTTACGGTCAATGAATCCCTAAGAATTTAATAAAGGTTTTTTGG
This sequence comes from Nicotiana glauca, assembly GCA_026770625.1. Taxonomy (NCBI): domain Eukaryota; kingdom Viridiplantae; phylum Streptophyta; class Magnoliopsida; order Solanales; family Solanaceae; genus Nicotiana; species Nicotiana glauca. The sequence goes on from MU664730.1 coordinate 10,636, forward strand.
CCAGAAAATTTTGAACTAATATTTGAGAAGTTCTGGTGGGATTTGGGGAATATGACTTGGGTATTTGGGATGAGGTGGTTAAGGTGAGTTTATTGTTTAAATTAGGGCTGATTTGAGGTAAGTGTTGTTCGCCGGAGTTAGGTTTCCGGCGAAACGTTTTTCAAGATTTGAGCAGATGTGGAACGATTCGAGGGAAACGGATTTTAGGGGTGGAAAGAGGAGGTTGAACTACGTCTGTGGTGTGTTTTGGGTGGCGATTAGCAAAGGTGGCGTCTCCCACCGGTAAGGTTCCGGCGGGGATTGGAGAGAAAGTAATGACGGCTAGGGTTTGGACAGGAGGAAGAAAAGAATGAAATGAATATAGGGTGTATATACGTGATATATCAAATGTATAATAACGAATTAGCACCGTTGGATTAGCCCAAATGAACGGTTGAGATGGCCTGGATTTTCACACGATGTCGTTTGGTTTAATGACGTCCAAACCCTGTCTGTTAGATCAAATGAATGAACGGCTTAGATTAACATCACAATACGACGTCGTTCTTTTATTTAAGGCAGTCAGTTTTAAACCGTTAGATGAACGGATTTCAACGGCTAGGATTGGTTTTAATGAAACGGGGTCGTTTAGTTTCGAAGCTGGGCTGACCGGGTATGGGGCATTTTGGGCTTGGACTGGGTACATTTTGCTTGGGCTTGAGTATTTTTGTTTGGGGTTTGGTATTTGGCCCAATTATTTAATAACCCCTTCTCTTTTATATTTTCTCATTTTTGTATTTTTATGATTATTTCACTTATATTTTTGTATTTTGCTTTTGTATTATTATTTCGGTATTTCATTTCTTTTGTATTTTCTATTTTTTTCTTTTTTTTCTTTTTTTTTGATTTATTAAAATTGTTAAACTAATTAACTTCTATTTTATGGCAAATTAAAACACAAAATGCTATTTGATTGTCTTTAAATTGTTCCAAAATAAATTAATACTTACTAAATGTGAAATTAATTTCCTAAATGCAAATGCATATTTTATATTTTTAACATGAATTATTATGCAGCTAATTAACAAAAAAATGCAACAAATTTCTACAAATATTGTAAAATCATTTTGTTTGGATTTTTAGGAATAATTTGCTTAGGGCAAAAATCACGTGCTCACAGTTAATACTATTCCAAATAGTGTTGCTACGTCTACGGTTTATGGAGCTACCACCAAATTTATCATTAGAAGTAAGGACATAATTGAAATCACCCCCAAGTAACCAAGGGCACTTAAAACTATTGCTAATATTTTCTATGGTATTCCACATTTCAGCACATTTATAAAGCTTAGTACTAGCATAAATGGAAGAAAAAAGCCAAGTAATTTTAGAAGTGAGCACCTCAATCGTGACATGTATCTCTTGATTATTCCTAACAAAATCATGCACCTTGACAACACTAGCATCCCATAAGAGCACTATGCCACCTGATTGACCTTCACTAGGAACCTCGATTATTTGAGAAAAATTAAAGTCACTTAGAATGAATATCATCCTAGTTTCTGAAAGAGTAACCATGTAGGGCCTATGAGTATCCAACAGTTTTCGACAATTTATCCTGAAATTCTCATTATTACCTCCCTGAATATTTCAAATTATGATATTGGTTGGTCTAAAAATGTTTGCATGGTTGTTTATTGGCCCGTTTTCCCTCTGGGCTTGAAGGACTAGATTCCTCCTCAATGATGGAACTAAGATCATTGCATGGTTTCCCACTGTTGGGTCCTTTGGAGGCCTCACATCCATTGAGAATTTGTAAAGTGCTATTGGAAAACTGAGCACATACCTCTTCTCTTGTTGGTCCCTGAATAGATACACTTTTACTTCGTTGATTCTTAAAAACTCTAGGACTGGTCCTGATCCTAGCAGATTTATTTCTTCTTCCTCCTCCATTTCTATGTTTTCTGGTTCTGGTGCATTGAGAGGGGCCTGAGCCTGAGGGATCATTAGTGGTATCTGAGGTGGAGCAGGGAGATCTTATGGGCGTGGAGGGTGTGCATGGGGTGGTTCTGCATGTTGGAGTTGTTTTGTGGAACTACACTGTCGAATGGGGTTGCCCAAGGAATAAAGATTGGGTTCATATTGTTGATCTCCCCTAGTGGGAAGATGGGGAGATCGATTGGAACTTGCTGAGATTGGATTGGGTTGAAGTGAGGGGGAAGACTTCATTGTATTCTCATTGTTTAAGCTTGACTCGGGTTCAATGATGGGGCTAGGGGATGGAGGATGTTGTTCACCCACGCATGGTTGAGACAATTTCTCATCGCTATGTGCATACCTTCCGATACTAATTGTGCTAGGAAGTGTGTTTTTTGGAGCACGATGATCGTTTCTTGGCCATTTAGAACCATGCTGAATGTTATTGCATGGCTCATGATGTCTTGTTCTACCCATGAAAGTGGTTGATGATCTTGTAGTAGTGGTGGCTGGATGAAGAAGGTCTGGTTTCCCGTTGGTGAATTTTTTAGTAGGGGTGGGTTGGACATGTTTAGGGCTCGTTGGTGCCTTAAGATTTGCGCTAAACGATACCTTCTTCTCTGAGTTATTGGGATTCTTGGCATTATCAAGAGAAGAGGTAGGGTTTATATGAACGTTAGCAGCAGTGTTGTCTAGGGTTGTGTTGCTAAAAGAAAATTCTTTTTTTTTTAATTTTTAGTCTTAATATACTAAAGGAAATATAAAAGCAATTTTTTATTCTGAGTTTTAGATATTAATTTCCTAAGAAAAATCACAAAAGATTTTTTTGAACTTCTAGAGTTAGTATTCTAAAGAAAACATCTAACAAAAATATAAAAACGCAAAAACTCTTTCTTTTTTTTTTGGATTTTTGATTTATTATACATTTTTTTCCGATACAAAATAAAAAATACAATAACAAAAGACTCGACATTACTGTGCAAAACTAGAAGGTAAAAGACGGCGTAAAAGGAAAAACAAACTCAAAACATTAAAAAAAATCTCCTTAAGCAACTCCTGAATGAGTGATCCTGCCTGGATAGTCCCGAGGTGTCTATCATGCTCAAACTCCGATAAGTGAACTCACACCTATATGAAAAAATTAAAACCAAATAAATTGAAAGACCTAAAATGCTATGTGAGACTATAACACTTCCTGTTGGACAACATGCAAGACATGATTGAGAATATTTTTGTAAAATGGCTTATGCGGCCTAAAGATGGCTAGAAGTGCAAAATTTAGCTAAGACAACGCAAAGCAAAGAACCTAAGATTTACTAGGAAGATCGGACCCTATATGGGTTGCCTACGTATCATGCCCCGAAAGACGAGAATCAGGTATGCGTAGTTCGGGCAAATTGGATACGGGCGAGAATTAAAAAAAAAACTAAATTAGAGAACATATGCTTTTTTTTTTTTGAAAAATGATGAAACATGTAAACTCTTTTTGGATTTTCTTTTCCCTTTTTTTAATTTTTTTAATTTTCGGAAAATAATAAAAAAGTGCAAAATCCTTTTTAAATATTTTTTTAACAAAAATATGACAGAAAATATAATTGGGCCCTCCTTTTTCCTACCCCAGTAGATTAAAAAAATTTACTTGGAGCAGTGGTATTAAAAAAAATTGGCCTTGATTCTGTATGAGAAACGTGGCTGGTTCCATTGACCATTTGGGGATTTATGTATAATTATTTGTCCACGTGTTGAGAGTTTAGATATGGAGAATTACTCTCCATGTAGAGAGGTAAGTCCTCATTAGTGAGGGATTGGATACTATTAGTTAGTTGAGTATTATTTGTGTGTGGAATACATTTTGTTTCGGGGGGAGGGGGAGTTAGGGAATCATTAGACGTAGTAGTGAAATTATTTGATTGCATGTTATTTAATTGGCCTGTTTTAGGGGCTGCCAAATGGATGTCTACTGGCTCACTGACTGCCATGCCAATATCCATGCAAGAAGTGTCGTTACTTCCCAGATCATTTGTATTTGTATTGGTGGAGATTAGACGGAGATTCCAAAGTATCAAAATTATTATTTGTAACAATGTGAGTTTTGTTGTGGTTAAACTTTTCAGCATTTAGAAAAGGAGTAGTAATAGCTTTATTGATAGTAAAAGTACTTTTGCCATCTAGGTTAATATTTTATAGAGGGGGTTTAGACTTACGTGGGGTTGAAAGAACTGTAACAACTGTCTTACCAAAGTTGTGGCGTGGCATTTTTGGCTTGCAGGTAGACCTTCTTTTTTGGGAAAAAGCAACGGTGTGCCAGGCATCCTCCTTGGGCAGAAAAGATCATGTTTGCATGCTGCTATTAGAAGTGTCCAATGCATTGGATTGGCTACTAGCACAGTCTCCTTCTTGATTGGTAGAATTTGCTCATTTGCTTTATGTAGTTGCATGAGGCCATTGAATGCCCTAATCTGCCGCAATTTTTGCATAGAAAATTAACCCTTTCATAATGAATTTTCTGCTTATGTTGGCCAACGAAAATAAATGGTGTAATAGGGGCCTCTAATGGCACCTCTATGCAAAGTCTAGCATAATGTCCCCTTAGAGTGGAAGAAGTGCATGCATCAATCTTTAGTAGCTTGCCAATTTTGTTGCCAAATTTTTTGAGTATTAGTCCGTCATAAAATTTCGTTGGCAAGTGTGGTAAGCGTATCCATATAGCGGCTTGTGTTATTTTAGCCTTTGAGGCAATAAATTAGGCACCCATTTTTGAATGGATAGGAAGTGACCAAAGATGAACCAAGAGCCATTGTGAAGGACTTTGAACATGCTATTTTCATTGCTAAATTTTGTAATATAATATTCTGACCCTAGATCGATCAGTGGGAAGTTTTCCTTTAATTTCCACAAATCTTGAATCTTCCGTTTGAGTAATTGGTGTTGAATCCCCATTCCTTGTAATTTTATAATTGTTGAGTACCTCCGGGTAGAGTGAATTCTTTGGAGATCTTTTGGAGATAGTTGAATTAGGTGATCACCGTTTGAGTGGGAGATGAAGTTTCCCATATCATCAGGATGGTTTGGATGAGGTTGGTCATGTGAATCGATAATCATGTTAATCTAACCATCTTGTATGTCATCAATTAGTTTGTCTTTGAAATTAGGGCTGGAAGGAGTAGTAGTTACTGTGGAATACATTGGATCAATATCGGGTGGTTTAGGAGGGATTAGATTAGAGATCTTTGATTGTTACGTGAATAGACAATTGATACTTTTTAGTGAGAAGGAGGTTCTCTCACTTAAACCTAAATACCAGTAATCTCGTTTGACACTTCATTCTTCTTCTTTTATTATCAGATATTGCTACTTTTTTACTATCATAATTTGGTTCAAATTCTAGTTAAGAAGAGAGGCTCTAAATGATTTTTTTTTTTTTTTTTGTGGGATCTCTAGCATATAGATTTTACATCTTTTGATTTTTAATGCTCCCATTTTTTCTCTCCTCTGTTTGGAAGAAAGTAGAATTAAATTTCTGGACATATTTTTCTCCGTTCACTACAAATACAACCACTTCCAACCAAGAGATTGTGAGTTCGAGTCTTCCCAAGAGCAAGGTGGGAAGTTCTTGGAGGGAAGGATGCCGAGGGTCTATTTGGAAACAGCCNCTCACTTAAACCTAAATACCAGTAATCTCGTTTGACACTTCATTCTTCTTCTTTTATTATCAGATATTGCTACTTTTTTACTATCATAATTTGGTTCAAATTCTAGTTAAGAAGAGAGGCTCTAAATGATTTTTTTTTTTTTTTTGTGGGATCTCTAGCATATAGATTTTACATCTTTTGATTTTTAATGCTCCCATTTTTTCTCTCCTCTGTTTGGAAGAAAGTAGAATTAAATTTCTGGACATATTTTTCTCCGTTCACTACAAATACAACCACTTCCAACCAAGAGATTGTGAGTTCGAGTCTTCCCAAGAGCAAGGTGGGAAGTTCTTGGAGGGAAGGATGCCGAGGGTCTATTTGGAAACAGCCTCTCTACCCCAGGGTAAGGGTAAGGTCTACGTACACACTAATCTCCCCAGACCCCACTAAGTGGGATTATACTACTGGGTTGTTGTTGTTGTCACTACAAATAATTACTTCCTCCGTTCACTTTTACTTGTTCATTATTCTAAAAATATATTTTCACTTTTAGTTGTCCAATTTCTCATATCAAGAGAAAAATAATTTATTTTTCCTATTTTGACTTAACATTAATTACTCATTCCAAATTAATTTCCAAAGTACATTAAGACTATACACCAATTAATATGAATATCATGGTAGATTATGCACTTTATTTATTATTTTTTAAGAGGTGCAAAATCTATAGCGAATTAATAATGAAAGAAGGGAGTATTTTTTTTCCACTCAAAGATTGACTTTTCATTAAATAATGGTATCATGAATAAGCTGGTGATGTAATTGACGATATCAGTAGTTGTTAGAAAATAATTATGCACAGGGGCATAAGATACAAGGAAATAATAAGCGCTCTAGCGAAGTTATTGGCTGGCTAATAACTGCATATACTTGAACTTAGATTTGCGTCTGAAGAATTGTGGATAAATGACTCTCTATAATCGCTCTTAAAATAATAGCTATAATATATATTTTGTAGGTTAGATACAAAAGTTGTACAAATTTTAATAGCCAAGAATTACGAGGAGCAGTAACTTCAATCCCCTTTCACTCAAAAAGATAACTTTATAAAGAGTATGAAGGAGTACAATCATAGGGGATATCAGGAATTATAAGATGGATTTTAAGAAATACGAAGCTACAAATAGTTATCGCTAATGTATTTCTCTATAGTGTCAATGCAGACGCCCACAGGTTTCCCTTGAGTCATTGCCTCTGCAAGCTTCGCTCGTGCCTTCTCATGGCGGCGCAGGATGAGGATTGTGTTCAATACAGCCCATCTCACCTGAGAATCTGCTTTCTTCTGCGTAAATCCCAGGCTTTTCAGTAATGCATCCAACTATCAAGCAAGTATTTCTGTTAGTCTTTGTTTAACAAATACTACAGAATCAATCATTTTGGTGAAAAATGCACAAATGCACAATATTTAGCTAAATGATGTAGGATTTCCAGCCTTATATAAGTTCACCAAGAAAAAAGCTTACTTCTTAACGTTTACACACTAATTTAGAACGAACAAGACCACCAGTGGGTAGTATTGCATTATTTGGCAACTAGAGTCCAAGAGTAATGGGCAAAAGCTCATGTTGAGTCGTTCTATTTCTATCTTTTTTCGAATAATTTAGTATTTGTAACATGTGAATAAAATGAAAGAATGATAAGACGTTATACAATTAAGTGTTCGGTCAAAAGAAAAAACAGTTTGCTAGAATGGCAAAATTTTTTGCGTTTTCTTTCATTTCAACTGTATGTACATTTACAATAGGTGGAAGAATTAACTCTTTAATGCATTGAAAGTTAATAGCAGTATATATAAATTCTCATATTAATAAAATTCTTTTTTTTCTCAGCAGAGTTTCTAAGGACCACAATTACTGTTCATTACACTTCAGATGGCATAAACCGATTTTACCATATGATGTAATGTCCTAATTTAGATGTCCCACTCAGTTAAGATATGAACTGAGCAAAATAAACCAAGAAGGTTGGCTTATTGTCATACTATAGGAGCAGAGGAATGATATAAACCTGATTAATGTCAGACAGGCCTCCCTCGGCATAACCGAACAAAAGATATTCGGTTGCTACACCCGCTAGTGAGATACATGAAAACCGGTTCAGCATCTGTCAGAAGTGCTTTATTAGTAAAGGAACTATATAACAGGTAAAAGAAATAAACATACACAATAATTATGATAAAGATAAATACCGTGGCTGTTAGTTTTCCACTATTTACCTGCATGGAAATAAATCAGGCTTAAATTAGAATGAAAAAGTAATAAAATTATAACATGATTATTGCCCAGCCCAGAAATCTTGCAACAGAATATGCGTAAAGGGGGAATATTTAAAGAAGAACCAATATTGAAAAGCTTTACTGGAGGTGAAAATTTGATAGGAGACTACCTACTTCCTCCATAAACTCAAAGTCGACAAAGGCTGTCCCTGCTTGGATGTTTAATGATCCTTCCTTCTTCAAAGCGTCCAAACTAGTGAGTGTATACCCCTTTGGAAGAATACCCAGCAAGTAGGCAATCAAGAAATGCCCAGCTTCATGCTAGATCAGAATTGGGGAATGAACAGCTTGTTACAAGACAGGTCACGGAATAATTAATGAAGACTTTCTGAGAGAGAAAAGTAGAGGCAAAGAATAAGGAAATTAAATACTTGCTTAGTATTGAAGACATTGCTAGAAGGAACACTAAAATGAACAACCAAATTCTGAATGTCTGTTAATTGGTAACCCTTTTGTAAAGATGTTCAAATCAAAGAGAATTGAAACTAAAGGCATATTTTAGTTCCATTTTTTTTTTTTTTTCTTTCTTGAGACAAGAGGGGTTGCTCTGATGGTAAACAACCTCCACTTCCAACTGAGAAGTTGTGAGTTCAAGTCTCCCCAAGAGCAAGCTGGGAAGTTCTCGGAGGAAAGAATGCCGAGGGTCTATTTGGAAATAGCCTACCTACCCCAGATAGGGGTAAGGTCTGCGTACACACTACCCTCCCCAGACCCCACTAAGTGGGAGTATACTGGGTTGTTATTGTGTTTTTTTTTTCTTTCTTGAGAAGAGTTGAAAAGTAAAGGCCTTTTAGTTTTCTGCATTTGTATGAGAGAGAGAGATGAATCTCACTTGAACAACCCTGTTGTGGTACTTCTGACTGAAAGCATGACCAGTTGTGTCAAGGATCAAAGCACCAACCCCTCCATTGAAAGAAACCTAGGCACAAATATGGATAAATCAGCAATTATGTTTGAAATATCTCAGATCACATAGCGCCAGGTTGTAGTCTTCGTGCTTTCCCCTCACTTGACTTGATTAAGTTGTTAACAGTCAAATATACATAAACAAGAGTGCGAACTGCTATCACATGGATAAGGGGGTTCTCCTTTTTAAGAAATATTATATTCCCGAGACATAACAGGTAACTAAAAGATCATCACGAGCATGTCCCTAATGTGATTTTTAACCATTGAGAAAAGGCCGCACAAGGAAAGCAAAGGTGTTATTTATCTGGAAACATGTCAAGCTAGCAAAGTTTACATGAAAGCTTAAATTTCACGGAGGAATATTTTAGTTCCATGCTCATGTAATAAAATTAGTCTTTAACAACCCTTTTAGAGCAAAGCTATAGGAGCATTATATTGGGGATTTTGGTCTTATTGGTGATTATTCTTAATATCAGTTGGTATTCAGTTCTCGTCCTCTTCTGTTGCAGATATTTTTCCAAACCTCTTTGTTTTAGATTCTCTTTCAGCATATCTTCTATAAGTGAAAACTGAAGCTGGTAGCAACTAGGAATGTGGTTTTTTGTTCCTAACTGGTCTTCCATGGTTACTTATAATTTTACTAGAGCACCCTAGAAACATAATCCTTATTACTAATTTCTAGAGAAAAGAACCAGTTCGAAATTCTGAGGTACAAAAGATGATTCCAATAGACATAACTGCACAAGTCTGATGTATGAAAGATCCTTCTACCAGATATAAATGCACAAGTTGTTCAGAATCATCAGAAAAAAAATGTTTAATCAGTAGAGAAACCGGAAAAAAAACTTTTCGGATCAATCAAATCCAATTAAGTTACAAGTTATGTATGGAAATATCAATGATGATCAAATGACGAAACATTTTCTTTCTACTTCTTCTAACCTCCTCCTCACTGTGACGACTTCAAGAACCATAAGGAGGTACATTGGCAACCTAAATTCTCAATCAAAGATGAAAATTTCTCGAGAAAGAAGAATCTTTGAACTTGATGTATTGGAAAAAAACTGAATTTATATTGAAGGTGACGTGGCATGACACATGGATTGGTCAAATGGTCAAAACATGATGATCAG
>MU664731.1:13102-24910 GCA_026770625.1 Nicotiana glauca
TTTCACTCAAACACATAGATGGGAATAAGGGTATAGGGATTCACAGCAGAAACAGATGCAAAGAGAACAACATATATATTTAACGTTGAGAATAGATAGCAAAGTAGACATAACTGTAAAAGCTGTAACATAAACACATTGGGATGAGGCTGAAAACTAAATTGGAATATACCAGTTTCAAGGAAATAAGAAAAGAAAGCAATAGTTTTGTAAAGCCAAATTGCAAGCAAATAGTCAGAAGATTTTAGAAGAGAGCTAGGAGATTATGTGTGTAAAAGTGTCGAATTGAAGGTGATTTGGTGAGAAAGGAGTCGTGTCTTTTTATAGTGTAGAAGGCAAGCAGAATAAGGTAGGAGAATAATCTAAAAAATTAGTTGTCAATCAATTACACAAGTTTCCCTTTAGTTAAGGGATTCTGATTTCAAACGGGTAAAATAATTAAGGAAAGAGGTTGATCAAACACTTTTCCAAAGCAGCACAAGAAGGGTCAATACTCAGAGATTTATTTAAGGAAAAAGTCTGATAGCACACGGTTTGTGCAAATAAGGAAAGGAAATCAATCAACTGCCAGTAAAATCAGAAATTGAAGATTTCATGTGAATGAACCAGGTCAGGAAGATGAGAAAGATCTTGACTTAAGGAAAATCAGTACTAATCAATTAACCCTAAAAAGATTCTGAATCATAAGTTGGAAAACCTTTTCGAAAGAAAGAATTTATCACACGTATAAAAGCATACATCCACGCTTAAGCACGAAGAACTATTGTGCTAATCAGTAGAAGAATTTAAAAGTTCGGAGTCGTAAACATAGAGATTCAAACTTAGTTCATAGGCTCATAATGACTCTAAAAGAGTCGAGGGTTCCAAAATATAACCCTAGTCCAAACACGAGATCAACCTCGTCAAAACCCCCCAAATTATAGGGTTTCTACTTCGAATCAGATACATAGACGAGGAGGCAAGTAATTGAAACATGCTCAGAGATCTCTTTCAAAGACTCACGAGAAAACAAACAGATACAATAGCAAGTTTGAAACAACAAAGTGAAGAAACTGATTTGAAGCATAGTGAGGGTAGAAGGAACATGTTTAAAAGAAAAAAACCTAGGACTTAAGCAAGTTTAGAAGAGAAAAGAGGTAGTATAGCATTTAAGAAAATAGCAGAAGAAATATGTTTAAAGAGAACTCGAACAAGGTCCAGTAAAAGGCAAACAAAGAACTTAATAACTCAATAGGGAAACATACAGTAGGAGAACACAAAATACCAGAAAAGTATATCAACAAGACATATAGGAAAATACAACAGGATGAACATGCGAGCATGGTGTAGAAACACAGTAGAACAACAAGGCACAGAAGAACATATATAGTAACAAAGACATAAGAAAGCAGTAGAAGCATATGCGTGACAAATATACATAATGAAAGAGGAAAAGAAAAGTCGGAGAAACATTTTAAACTTTTCAGAAACCCTAAATCGAAGAGAAGTAATTTTTGAAAGAAAGAATTGGGGAAAACCTTTAAGAACTCAAGTAAAGCACAAATATAGAGCATATTTAAGAAAACAAACAGAGAAAACCTCGAATAAGGGTTTCAGAGGAACCCTAGAATGAGAAAGGCTTGGAAAAGTTCCGATCTTGAATCGGATAAGTCAGAACCATGCTCGAAATGCTTTGGATATGCTAGAGCAAGGACAAAGAAGCCATAGAACCTTGAATCGGAGAAGATCTAAATGGACACCATCAAGGCCAGACCTCGAAACTTCAAATACCAAGCATTCAAGAGCAGAGGGGGGTGAGTATAGGCCATCCATGGCCTGAGAGGCCATGGATTCCGGTCAGTTGGAGGTTGAAAATGGTAGAAGGCGATTAGGGTTTCAAGAACATTTGAGAGAGTTTGAGAGACGAAGGGGTTTCAAGGCGGCGTCTCTGAGTGAAATGAGTTAGGTTTAGGGGTGTGAGTGAATTAAAATGTGTGACAACCCGACACATCGTCTCATGTGTTACCGCTATATTTTCCCCATTTTATACTTCTTCATATTTCTTTATCAGTGTTTGTTGTGTTAGAGTTGATTTGGATTGGTTTTGGAGGTCCGGTGTAGAATTAGGCTTGAATTGACGAAGTTAGTATTTTGGAAAATTCCGGTTGGTAGGTGAGATTTTGATCCGGAGGTCAGAATGGAATTCCGAGGATTGCAGTAGTTCCGTTAGGTGATTTTGGATATGTGTGCAAAATTTTCAGGTCGTTCGGACATCGTTTGGTTGGGTTTTTGATCGAATGCGTATTTCAGAAGTATTTGGAAAAACTTAATCTTGAATTCGATGTGAATTGATAGTTTTGGTATTGTTTGAGGTGTTTTGATGATTGGAACATGTTTGAATGAGGTTTTAGGATCTGTTGGTGCTTTTGGTTGAGGTCCCGGGGGCCTCGGGCGAGTTTCGAGTGGTCAACCGGACCATTTTTAGAGTTGAGAAATTGCAGAAAATCAGTCCAGCTATTGCAGGTATTTTGGCCTTCGCGTTCGCATGGGGAAGCTCGCATTCGCGAAGGGCTGGGTTCTGGAAGGTACGCCTTCGCGAGGGTCAAGGCCGCATTTGCGAAAGGTGTGATCTCCATGCATCGCGTTCGCATGTTCTTATACGCATTCGCGTAGAAGGATTCGAGTCAGTGGGATTAAAGTGGAATTATGCTACGCGTTCGCGGGTATTTGTTGCGTTCGCGTAGGAGAGGTTAGCTGAAGCATTGCGTTCGCAAGGATAATCACGCGTTCGCGTAGGATTAATGTTGGGAAATTAAATGTTGTGCTTCACGTTCGCGAGGCAGTAGCCGCGAACTCAATGAAGGATTTTCCAGGTCTGGGCAGAAGGTTTATAAACATTTTATCCGCGAGTTTTAGTCATTTTTCCTCCATGGTTTATCATTTTGAGAGCTTCTTTGTGGAGATTAAAGAGGGATTCAAGGGGAATCGATTGGAGGTAAGCCTAAAATTGATGAACTAGGGCTCGAGTTTTTGATATATCAAATTGGGATTTGCTAGGTCATTTGAGCTCGGATTTGGGAGTTCTTGGTATGTATGGACTCGTGGCGAGACGCCCGGGGCTCGGGTTTTGCTAGTTTCGAGATTTTTGCTATTTCTTGATTGTTTTCGATTGGGTATTGTTCCCTTAGCATATTATGATGTATTCGCTCAGATTTTGGTTAGATACGACGCGCGTGGAGGCCGGTTTGAGGGGCAAAGGCATCACGGGCTAGAGATTTCACCGGTTCTAGTTGAGTAATACTTGTAAATGATATCCTGAGGGTTTGAAACCCCGGATTTGCACATCATAGTGCTGTATTGAGGTGACTTGCACGCCGAATATGAGCATGGGTTAGAGAACTGTTGGGGATTGTGACTTGGTCCGTCCCGGTTGTTGATTTTTTCCGCGTATTTGACTGAAACTACTTGTTATCATCATAATATTGGGCTGTATGTTTGAGCTTCGTGCCAACTATGTGAATCCTTCAGGGATTGATATCACTGTTTTTGCATTACTTTGCATATTATTTGATTTCAGTCCTGAGTTCCTGAATTTAAACACTGTTTTTGAAATGTTCATCCATATTTCTAAGATTTGAAACTTAAGCTACATTTTCTGACGTTTTGAGCTGAGAGCTATTACTTTAACATTGCCCGAGTGGCTTACGTGCATGTTTTGGACTGAGTATGGATCGGGCTGCATGCCACAGCGATGCTATGTTGATATTGCGCTTGGGCTATAGGAGCCCCTCCGGAGTCTGAACCCTCACAGTGAGCGTGAGTACCCAAATGGATCGGGTTGCGCGCCACAGCGGTCATATGTATTGCATTGCATTCAGGCATTGGTTCCTGTTTGTACTACGTGTCATGACATTCAGCACTCTCATTTCATTGGCATGCATGCTACTTCTTGCACTATTTACCAGATACCCTGGTGTTAATTTTTAGTGGAGTGCTGTGCCCGAGGGGCTGTCTTATGTGCTGATTTGCACTATCTGATTTCGCATTCATTTTCTTATCTGTTGAAAAAAAGATATTTTCAAAAGAGGTTTTAACTGAGCCCAGGTATTTTCTAAAGGATTTCACGGTTTTACTGTTTTCTCAAAGATTTGCACTGCCCTATATAGCATGATGGAGTGTTTTACGTATTTTCTTACCGCTCAGTTATTATTTACTTTTATTGCTCACTGAGTTAGAGTACTCACTTTACTCCCTGCACCTCGCGTGCAGTTGCAGGTATTGTTCACCCGGTAGTGGGTTCTTAGCTGATTGAAGGTATTACTATGGTAGCTGAGCAAGGTGACCGCCAGCGTTCGCGGCACCGAGTTTCCTCCTCTTGATTTTCAGATTTTATTCTATGCATTACAGACTTTGTAGTTGTATTAAAAATCCTTCTAGATGCTCGTGACTTGTGACACCCCGGTCGGGTTGTAAATACCGATTATTATTGTCATTAAGTTGTATTTATCAAATCATTTATGTTTAATAATTTTGGAAGAGGCGTTGTTGTTCTGTTGGGTGGCCTTGTCTTCATGAGAGACGCCATCACGACCGAGTTTGGAAATTGGGTCGTGACAAAATGGTAATAAATGATTGTGGCCGTTGATCAAAATGATCAACGACCTAGATCAACAGGGAAGGCCAGGCGGGTTAGATTGGTTGGTTCAGGGGCGGGTTAAATTGAATTTGGGTTGGTCCATTCGGGGTTTGAAATTGGGTCAATTAGGGGATCAAATTTGGCTATAATTTAAATAAAAATGGCCCAGATTTTAAATAGCCAGTTTTTCCTTTCTATTTTATAAAAATAATAAAAAATAATTTTAAAAGCAAATTAAAAGTACTGAATCAGTTGATAATATATAAATATTAATTTAAAAATATTGGAACCAATCATAATTATAAAATGCTATTAATTCTTAAAATAGGCTAAAATTGCAATTACATGCAACTTATCTTTTAAAATATTAAATAATTTGTAAAAAATATATAAAATTACCTTAGCTATGTTTTGGTATAAATATGAGAATAAAATAAGTTATTCACCAAAGATGATAATTTTGAGAATAATTATTGGTTTTTATACTGCTAAAATGGACAATAAATTTATTTAAAAAATTCTTTAAAAATTTAAAAAAATACTAAAACACTTGGGCATACTTATAGATGCATATATACGCTATTTTGAAACCATTTGTACGTAAAAACACATAGGAAAAAATTGGGTATCAACATTGATCTTGTGAATAATTAAATACTTCAACTGATTGATCGTCAACCTATTGACCTTACGAACATTGACCTATTGAATACTTCAAATAATTGATGGTCAAACTATTGAATCTATAAATAATTAAATATATAATAATTGAATAATTCAAATAATTGATTGTCAATATATTGACCATACAGATAATTTCAAATAATTGATCATCAATATTTTGATTCTATGAATAATTTAACCTATGGATAATTCTGTGTTGGATGCTTCAACCATATTATCGGATATTTTACGCATCCTTAAGATTTTTGAAACATCTAACTCAGATGTCTGAAACGTCTATCAAGATGTTTGAAGAAATTAAGGTACTTGATGGTAAAAAAGAACAAAAGAACATAATAATATCAACATCATTGTCAATATCAAATTATCGTTGTTACAAAGAAAATATAGTAATTGTTAATAAAAAGCTAAAGATAATTTAGTTTTTCAATAACATCAATATCAAATTACCAAAGCAAGTACAACAACAAAGTCATTAAGCCACAATAAAGTTGCTTATTCCTTTAGTTCTCTTCTTGCATGAAGTTCTTTTATGGCCAGTCCCTTTGCATATGGAGCATCTATTTTGATTCTTTTTTTACTTTCCTCGCTTGCTAGAATTAGCTTTGTATTCCATTATCCTTTTTGAATTTCACATGGAGTAGGAGGTAAATTTCTCTCAAAAGCTCAGGAGGAACCTCTCGGCATTCTTCAGAAGGAACTGGATTAATTTCTATAACATACGCATTCACGTATATGTCTATATATTGAAAGTCAGCAATATAGTCATAAATGCTCGTTTCGTATTGAGCTCCAAATTCAACTCTAAGGGTTGCCATAATGTGTGAAAAAAGGCATTTTGTCTAGTCAAACTCTCTACAAGAACATGTCCTGTTGGTAGATCAGCCTTTGCAACCACTCCAACCGGCACTAATAGCTTGTTGCCTAAAGAATCATTTTTATTAATATTCTTTTCAACGGACATGAAACAAATAGTTGGAGTGTTGAGGAACTGTATACGCCTCTCATAAAATTTTGAGCAAACCCCTTGTTAATAGCATCGAATAGGGTAATGATGGGGAATTCTCTCTTTCGAATAGAAACATTAAGTTAACAGACTCGGAAATATTTGTGTTTAATACTTCCTACCTGAAATAATAACATATAAGACTTTTTTAGAATCTAGAATATAATCAACAAGGGTCAAACATCTTGCATATGTTTCAAACGTCATGAGAGATGGATGTTGGAAATATTTTCATGCATGTTGGAAACATCTCGTAAGATGTTTGAAATGGAAAGTGCAATAACATGTTTCATGAGAATCCTGAAACATCTTAAGAGATATTTGAAATATCATAAAAGATGTTTGAAATATTTTGTAAGATGTTTGAATTGGGAAGCCCAGTAACCTGTTTCATATGAAGCCTGTAACATTTTAAGAAATGTTTGAAACATCTTTTGGATGTTTCAAACTCCTTAAGAAACGTGTCAAACATCTTAGGGAATGATTCAAATACCTTCAAAGATATTTTACTTGGGTGGGGGGGGGGGGGGGTTCATATTAACTTGCCTATTTTTGGGGAATTGCGCTCTGCTCCATTTTTGAAACCCAACATCCTTCTCGAGATATCTGGGCCTCTCACATCGTTATCTTTGATTTGTTGAAAATGATCATTGAACTCATTAATCCTATATGCTTTAGCTGCAGAATAATAATGGTGAAGCAAATCTCCGCAATGAAAATTTTTGCGAATATTTTCAGCAAGGTGTTTCATGAAAAATTCGCGATGAGCCTGAGAGTAAAATTTTGAGATCTCATTTGCTATGCTTATGTGCCTGTCAAAAAATATACACAACTAAATATTGTAAGGGTGTATGTTGAACATTTGTTTAAAAAAAAATTCATATGTGGCATCACACTCCTTGTCTACTACACGAAATGCCCCAGGAAAAATATGGTTCTCTAAATCCTGGGCCACGGCAGACAACAACACTCCATGATACTTTCCCGTAAAAAATATCCCATCAACGACTATGACTTTACTCATAAACAAAAACCCCTGAATTGAAGCTTCATAAGCTATAAAAAAAAGTACAAAAACTTCCCACAGTTATCAAGCTTCAGTGCTGTCTTGCTTCCTTCATTTTCCTTCTTGAGCGCGTAGCGGTACGCATCTAAAGTTGCATACTTGTGCTCCAACGTCCCCTTACCATAGACTTTACAATATGACTTCCCATCATACTCTTCCAATGACTAACATTACAACCCAAATCTAAATGAACTGTTTTCATAATTTCTTTTTAGATGGACCTATGCCCTCTTCAAACAAAGAATGAATGTATTCACCAATGACATCCACTATAACGATCTGATCGGTCATTTTGAGCTTTAACATTTTATTCGGTGGTTTGATACTTTAAGAAGCTTCATATTATGTATTATGACTTGCTCGTATGATTGGTTTTGGTTTTTGAGCGATTCGGGATTAATTTGGAGGAATGATTCTTGTTTTAGAAGCTTTAAGTTGGAAGAGGTGATCAAGGTTTGATTTTTGAGTAAACGGACCCGAAATCGGGTTTAAATTATTCCAATAAGTTTGTATGATGATTTTGGATATATCCACAAAATTTGGTTAAATTTCGATGAGTTTTGGATAAGTTTGGGTTGTATAGTGATTGTTTTCGATTTTGACGTCGATTTGAGCACAAAAGTTACCATATTGAGCAAATGGCTTTTGATTCGTGTTTCGACCAAACCATTATATCCGCATTGTAATTTTGAAACCATAACAACTGAAATCATCAAGTATCAATATCGTATGAGGAATTTATGATCATTTTACTAAGAATTGAGTTGCCAGATTTTTGAAATTAATTACGAAATTGCCATTGAGTTCGTATTTAAAAATCTGCACTATTTCTATAAACCAACATATCTCCTTCATTATAAGGTCAAATGAAGTGATTCAAAAGCCTAATATGCATTCAACCACGAATCTACCCATACCAAAATTACTCAAATATGATATCAAAACCTCGATCAAAACCTCAAAATTTGACCTAAGAACTTTTCTCAAATTTTTCCCAATTTTTCAGCCCAAACCACTAATTTAATGATGAAATTAAAGGCATAATCGTGAAAATTAACCAAAACTAGGTAAGATTCACACCCCAAACACCCAGATGGAAATCTCTCTAAAATTTGCCTAATTCCGAGCTCTCAAGTCCAAATGGTGAAAAATAACATAACCCCTTAATTTTGAACTTTTAAAATTTGCCTAGGTATTTCCTTCTTTGCGAGCGCGAAAATTTCCTCGCACTCGCGAAGCACAAAAAGCTACTGACCAATATTCCCTCTTACACGAACGCGAGGGTCCACTCGCGAACGCCGTCCAAACGATCCTCCAGTTCGCGATCATGAAGCCCATTACACGATTGCATAGGCCAAACTCAGCAGCCCAACCCAACCTACCTTTCCTCTTCGCGAACACGACTCCCATCCGCGACCGCAGTGCACGATGACCTGACCGCTCGCGAATGCATGGGCTACTTCGCGAACGCGAAGGGTAAAACTCAGCAAGGCTCGGACTACTCTAGGCTAACAAGAGAAGGTCATCACGAACGCGTAGAAGGACACCAGCACTGGGAAAAATTAGCAGCTTCATAATTTTTACCAAGTCCCAAAATACGCCGAACAAGGTCTAAATCACACCCGAGGCCCTCGGGACCTCAACCAAATATACCAAAAATTTCTAAAATATCATACGAACCTAGTCGAGTCTTCATATCACATCAAGCAACGCTAAAAATACGAAGCACACCCCAATTCAAGCTTAATGACCTTAGGAAATTTCAACTTCTACAATTGATGCAGAAACCTATCAAAACACGTCCGATTGATCTCAAATTTTGCACACAAATCAAATTTGATATTATGGACATACTCCAACTTCCAAAACTCCAATCCGACGAAGATATCAAAAAAGACCACTCCCGGTCAAACTCCACAAAAATTCAACTTTCTCCATTTCAAACCTAATTCCACACAGACCTCCAATTCACAATCCGAACGCGCTCCTAAGTCCAAAACCACTCAACGGAGTTGATGAAACCATCAAAACTTCATTCCATAGTCATTTGCACATAAGTCAACATCCGGTTTTGAAATCCCTCTGGACCCAAACTGACTACCCCTCCAAGTCACATAATAGGTATAAAGTACAAAATGAGCACTAAATGGGGGATCATGACTAATACTCTCAAAAACGATCGGTCGAGTCATTACATAAGTGGAAAGTGATGAAGGGCTATAATGCATCTCGAGTATTGTAATTTCTTGTTTTATGGCGTTTTTCTCCATCCATATGTCTAATTTTTCTTTCTCTCTTTATTTTTTCTAATTTCAATATTTTTGTGTATACTTCTACATAGTTAGTCAGTAGAGCTATCAATACGAGTGGGGCCGGACTAATCCAGCCTAGCCCACGCGGGCTTTAGCAATTGACGGGTTGGGTTGGGCTAGCCTACTATTTTGATGGGCCTTATAATGGTTAGCCCACCCCAGCCCTACGTGGGCTACGCCCTTCCCCCGGGACGTCCCATCATTTTATAAAATATAATTTTATATTTTCTCTTTAAGTTCTAACATAAAAAAGATAAATATTTAAAAGTTAAAAAAATCTTATTGGAAGAATTTCACAAAACTTAATAACTTTTTATACTGCTCCAATATATCACAATAAACACCAAAAAGGTATAAGATAAGACTATATTTCATTCACTAAAAGTCAAAACTCAAAACAAACTATTCAAGAGAACGTCCATGACGCTTATGGGTATCCAACACATCATCTCAAGCACATTTGAATCCGCTTGTGAGAAGGTTCTCTTAACATCTTCACTTTCATCTACATCTACAATTTGTATTCAGTATTAATTAATTAAATATAAAAAATAATTAAAAATTTAAAACTAATTAATATTTTAAGACTTTGATCTTTTAATATGATGAGCTTAATAAATTTTAAGCTTGTGATACTCTTCTTGTTATTTTTTGTGTCATATACTTTTTATATTTTATATATCTAAATACGTATTTTTATTAGGCCCATGAGCCGGCTCAGTCAAGCCTCACGGGCTACAGACCATGGGCTTATTCGAGTCGGGCTTAAAAACCTCGTTTTAAATGGGCTCTAAAAGTCCTAGTCCAGCCCTGCTAAATCACAGATTGAACAAGGCTGGCCCAAGAGGCCAAGCACATATTCACGGATATATTAGTTAGCAAAATATGTTGTGTTTGAGCTAACTTGTTAGATATTAAGGTATATTCTCTAGCCATAAATATTAGTCAGCAAAATACGTTGTGTTTGAGCTAACTTGTTAGACATTAAGGTATATTCTCTAGCCATATCCGGCATGTTTCCTCAAATTAAATTCATCTCAAGACTTTCATCTGAAGAGAATGATAAAAAAAAAGAAAAAGATAGGTATAAAGAAATTAAAAAAGTAAATCCATCTAAATCAAAAATTTGCCGCCTTGTAATATGGGATCCTTTGTAACAAGAGGTATTGCTATTTAACTTAAATCCATACATTTTAATATACGATCATTGTGTACATTAATGGGTCGGTTGGTAAGGTGTATAAGAATAAAGCGGAATCATGTGTATTAGTAATGAATGGGTTAGTAATGCAAGCATTAGTTATGCAGATATTATTTCTTATCTACTGTTTGGTGTGGTGTATTAAAATTATAATGCATTGTATAATGTTTTTTAAAAATAGTTATTTACAAAAATGGCCCCTATATTCTCTAGCTTTAAGGAACTTTAAGAACAATTTTGTCTTCAACTATGCTAATGCATGCATTAACACCCTTGATATCACTAATGTCATGGTTTTCTATGCATTAGTTATACACAGGTTAATACTAAGTATCACACCTCCTTTTGGCGCGCCCTTACCCCGGGGGGTAGATGCGAGGGAGTTTTTCCATTTAAAGTGACAATATTCGAGATGAGATTATTTTGTTTATTTCAGAGTCGCCACTTGGAATAAATTATGGTGTCCAAAGTCACCGATTTATTTAAATCCCAAATCGAGGAAATTTTCGACTTTCCAAATGAAGTCTGCGAACCAGAAATTCTAAGTAAGGAATTCTGTTGACCTGAGGGAAGGTGTTAGGCACCCTCGGATCCTGTGGTTCTAGCACGGTCGCTTAAACTATTATAGATGGCCAAAATATCTGATTTTAATACATGTTATAACCTATGTGCTTTTAATCAATTTTAAAAAAAAAAACGCTTTTATTAAGTTAAAACTATACATTTAAACCTTTAAACAAAATGGGTCTAATCTCAACCTGGACCCAGGCCCTAACGAATATGCAAGTCAAATGTGTGCCTGGGTCATTTATTTAACTTATACCGGGTAGGACGGTTATCGAAGCTCAACAATATTTTTTATTCATGTAAAACAAAATGTCCGTTCGAAATTATTTCTAATTACTCTATGGAAGCGATAATGCA